>JADLZK010007012.1:0-119210 GCA_015847255.1 Hyparrhenia diplandra | reverse complement strand
AGCCATAGTATTGCATTGCTTGTTGGCCTTGTCATTGGAGTGAGGTTGGCGGTTGGAAGGATGACAAAATCCTTCTTAGTCACATCCCACACCTGGTCATTGATTGACCCCAAGTATATCTTCATCTTTCTCTTCCAATAATCAAAAGAACTTTGTGCCATCAAAGAATCCGGAGGCTTCCCCCAACATGGTTGAACACAACATGAACCATATTTTGCACTGAAGGATGTTAAGCCTTGCTAAAAATGGTGACCACGGCTCATACCATGAAAGGTCCTAAATGGCTAGAGAGGGATGAATAGCCTAATAAAATTTCTATAAATACACTAGAGCAAATTGTTACAACAATAAATGGCTATAATTGCGGTTGCACTAGCTCTACTTTGCTCCGCTAGCCACCTATTGACAATTCTAGTTGCTAGAATCTCTAATTCACACAAAGAGGCTATGTCACTACTTTTCACCAACTAGGTGAATGTAACAACCCGATTTTTGGAGAAACCAAAAATTATGAACTTTTTAAAAATTTTCCTTTACGCAATGTGTGAATCATGTAGCTAGGTCAAACGTAAGTTGACCCACTAACAAAACGTTGCATACATGTACAATTGTTTGTACGAGTTTGTCCGAGCTTTGTAGTTGAGTTAGGGTTTTTGTGTGCCTGGTGCACAACCAGTAGCAAATTCTCTCTTCTCTCTCTCTCCTCCAAAATTCTCTAATAATTTTTTGGAGACATCTCATGCCCAACTCAAATCATTCCCAACTCCCTTGTTGATTCACGTATGTTCTCATAATTCTCTTGTCTCTTCCGAGCTCCTCCCAATCTTCTTTGGAATATCTCTCTTATTCTTAGATCTTAAATGGAATATTCTTTCGTATCTTCCTCTTTCTCCTATGATCTCCCGAGACCACAACCACACCACGTCTCCCGTCGACAAGAAGATGAGCCATGCCAACGTCCTCGACCGACCAACCGTCGTGTCTACCTCTTGGCCACTCATAGCCTTGCCTCTAGCTAGCCGTAACCCTCCCCTAACCATGCCCGACCAGGTCCTAGCTGCCATAGCCATGCTCGGCCCGCCACGACCAACCACGACCGGCCAATGGAGGCCACAATGAGCCAACGATGACTACGATAAGCTATACCAAGCCCATCCCCTTTCCTTTGGATGTCTTTGCAAAAACCCCTTTGACTCTCTTAGGGATCCCTTCCAAATCATATCGGCAACAATCGGAGGTTCTCGCCGGATCTTTCTAGATTAATCTCAAACCCTTTTCCCTCCGAGTCTCCCTCGTGATCTTCGGTTCAACTTCACATAAGTTCCTTGCACCTCTATCCTTCTCGAGTCATCATGACGTTTATCCTCGATGACGTTAATCGAGAAATCTTTGTTCTCGAATTCCTTCCAAAGCTCTCGTAAACTCTCTTGGAGGAATTCCACTCTCTTCCTTTTGAATTGCATGCCAAATTTCCTAAGTCATGTTCACAAGTGGAAAAATTCCTTTCTCCCGTCAACTCCTTTCGGAATCATCTCAAATTCCAATCCTCAATCTCTTTTTTGATCCCCATCAAATTCCAATTTGAATCACTCTTAAAATTCAATGATTCAAATTGGTAAAACTGAAAGAGGAAATCATTTCCCTTTTCTTATTCTCGCAGCCCAGCATTCTTTCCTCCTAGCCCAACTCGTGTTCCTCCTCCTTTGGCCCAGCAGCACCAGCTGCTAGCGAGCCCAGCTCGCCCTGCCTCCTCCAGGCCTGCCCACCCCTCATCCTGCCTCCGGCCCAAGGCCCAACCAAGTGCCTGCCCTGGGAACCCTAGCGAGAGGGAGACAGCGCTCAGCTCCCTTCCGCCACAGCCAGATGCGTGCCACGTGCCGCTCGGCATGGGAGCCAAGGATCTCGCCGTCTGTCCCATCGAAACCCTAGCCCGACACCCTATAAAACTCGAGCCGCCGGCGCTTTTCTCGGAACTCCTAGTCACAGCCGCCGCCACCACTCTGCTCCTATGCTTGTCCGAGCCAGCGACGCCAATCACCTTCCCCTGCCACTTCTCAGCAGCCGGTCAATCGGCCGTGCTACCGACGCTTCCACCATGCCGCGCGACGGCCAGGAGCCGCCTCTGCCTCACCGCGTTGCGGCGGCACCTTGCCGTGATGCCGACCCGCACGCCACCACCCCGCCTCCCACGACCGCCATATCTGACCACCATCCATGATGTTAGCTGCGACATCCTCGCCGAGCTTCCTCCGTCGTGCCATGACCGCCCTGTCTCCGAGCTTATGTCCCCGACCAGGAGCCAGGACCCCACGTCGAACACCTGCTCGGCGTCGACCTCATCTCTGTGGCGCCAGGCCTGACCACAGCGGCACCTCGACACCGACTAGGATGGGCCCAAGCTGCCACCTTCTGAGTGTCCTGCACTACGACGATGACTCTCACCACGCCGCACCGGTGCTGAGCGCACCGAGCTGGAGCACCACGCCACCATGCCTGCCACCTCTGCCAAGCACCACGCCCTACCTCCTCTGTCAAGCACCAGGACTGCGGTCACCACCTCGATGGAGTCCTCGAGCACGCCGTGGCCGTCACCTCTCCATCCCTCGGGTCGAGCACCTACACCAGCACGACGTTCCTCTGCCTTTCGTCATTACCAAGCCCGTCCTTCCTCGTAGGATAGCAGAGCCAATCATGACCCACGGGTGAGCCCCAAAAGCCCAAGCTTTTGCCTTTCCATTCGTGTTGCCTTGCCTAACCATTCTTGGTGTTGGGCTCGTCCATGTACTGGTTTAGCAGAACCAGCAGATGACACTCAAAGAAGCCACCTCGAGGGCCCGTCCTTGCAGCCATGGCAACCCGGCTGCGTTCCTCTTCGCCCCGGCCTGCCGTGCATCACCGTCCAGCACGTACAGCAGCACCCCATCCTCACCATGCCTGACCAAGGAGTAGCAGCACCCACCGGTGAGTCTTCCAAACCCAAGTCTTCACCTTTCTCCCTTCTTGGAGCTCTTTGTCTGATATTGGCCTTCATGCCATGATTTTCTTCACTGTTGTAGGGGGACAATAGGCCAGCAGCAAGCCGCTGCCTTCCACCTCGCTGGGAAGCAGCAACACCCTGCTAGTAAGCCATCAAGACCAAAAGCCCCCTTTTTTCTTTACCTTGCTGATGATGTGCTAAGTCCGGCCTTCGTGCCATGATACATGCCTTGCAGGGAAGCCACAACCTCCTCTCCGCTACCCATGTCACCATCACTCACTTTCTCTGCCGACGGTGAGCATCCAACAACCAAAGTTCCACCCTTTCTTCCTTGCTGTTGACCTCGTCGCAATCTTGACTCATGTTCGGACTTCGTGCCACTGCTTTCATTGTCACAGGGTGACCATGGCTATGTTGTGCCCTTGCCGGAGTACAGCTGGCCACAGTGAGCCATAGGTGGCCACAGCAAGCCGTAACAAGCTAGAGTGTGCCGTCGCTGCCCTTTGCTTCCAAGGTTTAGCCTTTTAACTTGTCGGCCTTGTTCTCGATGTTGACAAAGCTCTTGTTTTCCTTTCATACTTGTTGCCTATCTTTGTTAATATACTTGATCTATCTTGTCACTCTTGATTACTCGTTTATTAATATATCTATCTTGTTACTCTTGATCTTTGACTATCTATATCTATCAATATCTGTCTTAATTCATGGTCAAGTTATATCTTTGTCTATCTATCGTTTGCTTGTGCCGTGCCTTGCCAGCCTATATTTTTATCTCTACGTCTTATCGCTATGGAATGTGCTACTTTGATTGTCATGCGTCGTTGCCCGTCGGGCCTCGTGTTTGTGTCGTGTTTGCTCGTTTGCCTGTGTACCATGCGTAGAGCCGGTGAGAGACCGATACGTTAAATAGCGTTAACGATCGCGAGCTCCTCTTGCCATGGCCGTAACGCTAAGCCTATCCCTTCTTTCTCGTTCTTTAGTTGTCTCCGCCGAACTCGATCGTTAGTTCCTACTCCTGTCCCTCAAACGTGGTCATTGTGAACTTGATATCGATGTCAATATCGAGTGGATCCTAACCACACATGTCGAGCCCTCCATGACCAAGTTTAGTGGGATATGAATTAGGGACCAACTTTATTAGAGCAACGGATGCCAACTTCGCTTAGGTGAAGCTCATGGCCTCGCCATGGCCATTAGGTTTTAACCTTATTTTTCGCGGTGTTTATCCTTGCCTTCTTGTATGCTTGTACCGCAACGACCTTAGCATTCCATCGGATCTAGCGGTGACAACTGCGCACTTTCTACGAACCGTCGGGATAGCCTTTGTGCTATTAGATGCACGGTTGTGGTGCCCCTACGAAAGTGGGTTTGGATCGTTGGACCGTGTCTCTTCTCTCCCAACCTTCACCATTCTATGGCGAGTTGGTCGAAAGAGTCGCGGATCCTGTTTCTTCTCGTCTCTTGTCTCAATCCTCGCTGATCTAGTAAGGTGTTGATTGAGCTTTTAAACTTGTTTGGTATTTATTGCCGTTTTGATTCCATTCTTTTGATTCCCGTCGTTGCAATGATGAGCGGATCAAAGCAATGTGAATCTTGTGTTCTTCTTTTGGATCTTAGTTTAGCCTCTCCTTTCGATTCCCGTTAATCTAATGATGTCCGGATCAAAAGTTGGTGTGTAGTGGTGTTTGCTTAGGATGAGCTAAGGTCTGTGCCATTTATCTGGAAGCCGAACAGGTTGACATGATTGACCCGTGAAGTAGGAGCTAGGCTATGACTTGATCTCATACTTAGCAAACAACCACTCTTGTTTTTTTAGTCCAAGGATCGGATATCCGCCCCGAGAGGACTTAGTCATTCCCTTTGTGTTCTTGATTGTCACAAATCCTTTTGAGTCTTGTCGCCTTTTTAGTTGTTTGATTGTACTCTTGCTTGGTGTAGTCTAGCGCTATAGTTTGCTTCGCGGATAGCGTTGGATCGGAACTCGATGGAGGAAGAGAGCAAGGAGGGCAACAGGACTGTGGAGTGGAGTTGACCCTGGAGGAGGAGACCCTGATGTACGACTACACCAGCTAACGAAGACTTGTACCCCTACTTCCTCGACATCGCAGGTGTCATGGCAGCACTTTACTTTAGAGAATCCTATTTAGACATTGCAAGTAGATATGCTAGCGCTTTACTTTTATTCCTTTGCTAGTATATGATGCATGCTTTTGCCTGAGCCTTGAATGCCCTGATTGAAACCTGTCCACTCGATTACCTGGCTTTGCGCTCGCACTTATACATTCCTGCCTACTTGCTTGCACTTACTGTTATCTAAGCTATACTTCACTTACGTGTATATATATGAGAACCGGAGTATATGTGCCACATGGTGACTTATGGTGCCGGGTGACTTGTGATACCCGGTGACTTATGCTACACGGTGACTTGTGCTACAGTGAGTGACTCTCTGTGTGTGTCTTGGGTGTGTGGTGGTGAGGGTTGAGTCGACCGGACAGGATCTGACGAGTCATGTGACCGAGTATTGCCGAGGGGTGTGTCCTGGACATCCCCATTGTGACTTTACCGGGTAAATAGCGGTGATTTTCCTTGAGGGAGTTTCGGGGGAGTACCATTGTGGGATGAAGCCCGGATTGGAGGTGCTATAGTGGCACGGAAGATGTTACATGCTGGTCCTGCGTAAGGACTTGTCTCTTGAGAACTAGAACCTTGGATCTATGTGCACACCACTTCGTCCCTATTTGGGCGGGTCGCGGAGTACCCTTTACCTTGGTGGTGCCATTACTATTAGGTTGTTAGTAGATAGTGTAGGGAGGGAGATTGCGGTCTCATGCAGTTTTCACCCTCCTTAGCCCATGCGTGGCGCTACCTCTTGCAATTGGTACCCTCACGCTTTCCGCGGTCTCGACATGCCTCCAGCGGTTGGCATCCTGTGGCCGAGTGATAGGATGGTATCGTCAAGTTAGGAGGCCTCCGTTATCGGCCTAGGTGGAGTGCACCACCGATGATGGTGATCTTGTTGCTGCTACGGTGTACACGGCTCGGCGAGTTGATGAATCAATACGTATTGTCCTACCTTCGGGTATGGTCATATCTAAAGCCCGGACTTCTTGGAGATTGCGCCGGTTTTGGAACTGGACTTGCGCCGCGGGATGCCTAGACTTGCGCCCGGTTTTACGGACTGGACTAGCTTTAGGAGTGTGCGGATTGAAAATGTGTCTTTCCAAGACCCACGCTTCACTTGAGTAGTGAGAGGTGTCCCTTCTTTTCTTACCCCGGGATGAGTTATGGGTGAGAGTTGAGTTACTGGTGAGAGCACGGAGGGCTAAGAGCCGATTAGGCAAAGCGTATGAGCCTGGGCTGTCTTGTCGCCGAGTGGAGTGTGAGGTGTGAGATGTGTGTGGTGTGTGGTGATGGATTGGGAAGAACATGTGGGGTGGGATGGAAATTGTAATTGGAACTAATAATATTGATTTTATTACTACTTGTCGCTTCGCATGCGCTAAGGATGCAAACCACGGCCAAATATTAGGATCACGAGATCCCTTATTTTCTATTTTCCACCAAAGCTCATTTGGTGTCGACCATGGCCTTTGCATTTTCCTGGCGGTGTGCGGATTACGACTTCTGCGGAATTAGAAGGATTAGGTGGTCTCGATCCTACGCCGAGTTTGGTTCGGAAGATGAAGATTGCTTCCGCTAATCTCTATGCCGACTCTAATGAAGCCCGTGAAGGAGGAGCCTTCACTTTCGCCGACCTTCTACGCCTACTCGATGTCACTGATGCGCTTCCGCTCGGTTAATCGTGTAATAGGTGAGTCCCAAGAGTTGTATAATCTTTATAATTATGCGATATATGACTGTGATATTAACTATAAATAATAATGTGATGGAGTGATCTTGTGGGACTATCACATTATTATCCGATTCATGTATTTTCCCTTCATGGAAAATCGTGGGATATTCTGATGAACAAGCTAATTACGCTAACAATTCTAAGCAACTAGCAATTCTACTCAACTAAACACTACACAAGATAGATATGGTAATGTAATTGCAAGAGAGGTGTGAGCTTGTTATACCGACGTGTAGAGGCAATAATCCAATCACGAGGAAGATGATATCACAATATGAAACCAATCACCAAGAGATAATCAATCACACAGGATGGAAACAATTGGTTTGTTCATCCGGAGTTCACTTGAGCACCCTCAAGCTAGTCTCCTGTTGTGTCGACCGTCTCAACGGTGGATCAAGGTGGCGTGCACGCCTTGCCTCACTAGGCCCTCTTGACACCACGCGATTGAGGGGTAACTCAACGCCACACGCAATCCACTAGAGCATCAATTCGGCACTCCACCGGGAAGATCACAAACCCCTCACAAATCACGGGAGGTGGGCAAGAACAATCACTTTCTCTTCCCAATGCCTCCTACAAACTCCAAGCCGGTCTAGGAGTGGTGCCCTCCAAGAGAAAAAGGAAACCACTCAAGCTACAACGATCTTCAAGTGCCTCTAGATGCAACACTCACAAGCAATGCACTTGAATCTCACCCAATCTCACAAAGATGTGCTCACAAGCAAGTGGGAAAGAGTGGAGAGGATGGGGCTCAGCTCAAAGGGAGTTAGAATGATTCAAATGGCCAAGAGAGAGCCCAAACCGGCCACCCTTCTATTTATAGAGGAGGGCTAAAAACTAGTCGTTGGTCTTTGAAACACGTGAGCGTCGGGGCGCTAGTAGCACACCCTCGGGCGCTGCACGTAGCGTCGGCGGCTCCCTCCATGTGCCACGTGCCACTAGCCATTTGAATTCGATCATTTCCGCGTGCTTTCAGCAACCACGCGTCGGGGCGCTGCTCCTTAGCATTGGAAGCAATGCGTAGATCTTGTAAACAACGCCACCGTCGGATGCCCGAGCCAAACCATCGGACGTGCCACCTCGGCGTCCGACGCGTTCAGCACTTGCTCGTTCGCCCAACTCCTGCAGCATCGTCGGACACTGGCCATGCGCCACCCTGCGTCCGAGGCAAAACCGTCAGACGCTCCAACGCGCCACCAGCCGACCTGCTAAATGCCACCACACGCCGGGACGCGGCACCCGTCCGACGCCCACGACCTCAGCGTCCGACGCATGTAAATCCTTGATTTACAGCCCATCGTCGACGCAAACTTCTCCACCTTTGCACATACATGCTTGCCATCAAGTATACCAACTTGTGCTCGGGGGATAGCATGTTTTCACCAACAAATTGCATCTCGACGGCCTTAAATGAAAAATAAGCATTTCATTTCCTCAAAAGCGCCCGAATCCATCTCAACCCTGCAAACACCACCACCTTTGCAAATGTACCAACACCACCAAGTGTACATCACCATGTGCTTGTGTGTTAGTATTTTCATAATCTTTTTCAAAGGTTTGGTTAGCTCTCTAGGTTAAGAATGCATGCACATGATTGTTAAACCTAGGGGCACATGAAGATCGATGTTCTTTGCGTTTTCCCTCTTGATAGTCCAGCTATCGATCCTAAACCACTCACACCCCTCTATGGTGTCTTGAGTGTGAAATCAAAATGGCCCTAAGATTATACCTTCGCCATGAGCCCATTTTGATCGGCTCAAATCCACACCATGTAAGCACTGATCACCTTTTGGATTACCGTCATCCATCCACCATGACCATCATACTCCTCACTTGTCTTGACCAATCTCCAACTAATTCCCACACTTAGCATAGAGAGATTAGTTGTAGGATGTCATCAATTATCCAAAACCAAACTAGAGATCTTCACCACCGGGCAAGGGAAAGGAGACGGTTGTTCCCGTGTTTTGGGCTGTGTGGGCTGGAATGGGCCGCTCAAACTGGCCTGCTGCAGGATTTTGATAAGAGGCTGTCGTCGGATCTGCATCCATTGGCTAAGAAGGACCAATCTGCACTGCGCCCGTCGAACGGACCGACTGCAGGCGATTTCGTTCCTGTAGGGGAGGGGTGGAGAAACGTCGGATTGGGAGAGAGGATGGGGTCCTGGAAGGTTCTGGGGAGGTCCTGGAAGGATGGGTGGGGTACTGATGTGGTGGCTGTTGATGTCCCTGTGGCCATTGATGCTGAATTGAACGGACACAAAAAGGCCAATGATGTGGCTGCTCGAGGGGAGCAGTAAATGGTGTAAAAATAAGGGTAATGGTAGATGGTTAGGGGACCTCCAAGCAAACGCCCCTTTCTTAAACATTTATAGAGGAGTGCGTACTAACACTACAAAGGCATGTCTTAAGATGCCTTGCCTCTAAAAACCGCTATTAACACAGAGGCGGGATTTGTAAGAATCTGACTATAAAAAATGATTAAGAGAGTGAGGGGCATGAGAGGACCGTCTAAAGATAGTTGCATCAAAAAATAATTCATATCTTTTTTTTTTGTATAAAGTCGGATGAAGATAAACTTTATAACAAAACTATAGCTTTTGACGTGATCAACAACTTTGTAGTTAAACTTTTTTCATTTAAATTATTTAGAGTTCAAAAATATTTTTTAAGCTCATGAATTTTAAAATTTAAAAGTTGAAATTTTCAAACTACCTCTGATGCTGACATGGTCTATACCAAGTATAGTTATCTCTACCGTAAAAGAGTTATGCAACCTTGATTCCTAACCTAATATAACAACTACCCTATCAAGCTAAACTAGAAAGGTAAGCACATAACCTAGGTAAGTAAGTAAAATGCAGAAGCTTAAATGTGATAGAGACACAAACTCATGTTATTGACAACAATTTTTCCTGAGGTACCGAGAAGCTCATGCTTTCCACCTAATCCTAATTGGATCCCCTCGCAAAGGATGCCCAGGCAAGGCCAAGCTCCTGGTCTTGTAAATCCATGGATAGCCTTCTCCTGGACCGCTCCCCTGCTGCCTTCACTATCATGTTTCTGACCAAAACACCACAGGTGACACATTCGCTTGAGTACGCTTGAGTACACCTGCTTCTGTACACATCAGATGATCTAGCAAGACTACTAGTCACTAGTATACAAGCGCAATGGTGCACGCGAGCATATAGTGGCAAGAGGTATCCAAACATCACTAAACACTAAGCCTAAGACTAGAGCAAAGCGCCAATATACAGTTCTATCTACCCTAAGGACTTGTCAAGCACTATGCTAATCACCTAATAATATTTTCTTAAGCAATATTGGATGCAATAGCACTAGGGATTAACCTTAGCTCCCCAGATAAGTTCTTCAGCTCCTACATTCTTGAAATGGCCAGTTGCGGTATATATAGCTCCAAATCCAAAAGCAGTCGTTGGGACGAGTGAGCATCGGAGATGTCTGGTGCTACCACCATTCCGGTGAAGCCATGTGCTACTAGCGATTGAAATTCGACTGTTGCTGCTTGAGAGAACTTCGGTGTAACGCTAGAGATCCAGTGCATTAACTTGCGCTGTCATTCTATAGCCAGATGCACCTAAGTTCTTGTGCTCTCCGGATACCTTCCACCAAAGAAATCCGGTGCCTTCTGTCTTCTCCACCATGCTGTGCAACCCTCTCTGGACTATAGCTCTGGTGCCACCGTAGAGTGTCGGTGCACTATTTTCCGCAATTACCTCAGAGTTCGTCATCACCCTTACTTCTGGTGCTCCGTCATAGATAACCACCGGAGGAGGGTTCGGTGCGTGTTTTCAGCATGCAGTGGGTTCCTTTCCTCGCGTCTTCTAGTCCTAGCTCCTCGATATCTTTGAGTTCAAGGAAGTTCGATCTTTTTAGGTCGTCAATAGTACTGCATGGTCTTCCATGAGGTATTGATCTTTGTCCAAGCCATCTTTGCATCCAAACAAACTAAATACCTTGTATCTAGAAAGCAACATTAGTACATTTTGATCATGTTGTCAATCAACCACCAAAATCACTAATGCCCTTTCTAGATTCCATTTTCCTTACCAGATGAATATGAACTGTTTATTTTAATCAAACCATTTAGAAAGTGACATATTTCAAGGGTGATATAATAATGTTTCCACATACAAACAGATATACCTATTTTTGTTTTTGCAAGTATTATTGGCCAAATTTAGCCAATCTGATCTATGTCATTATTGTAATGGAGCTCGCTCAGTAGACATTGGCTGAATCAGAAAGCAGAGCTCCAAAAATAGTGTGACTTTCAGTTAGAAGGCATGCACACCACCCATTTTAGAACACAAACCCCTCACAGCCACATACGTTGCTCATCACTATACAAATAGAGGTAGAGGGTGAAAATGTTTCTGAGGGTACGCAAATCGCAAGAACTTTACTCTGATCAACATGGGCAGCAGCATGGCACAGTCCGTGAGTCTCCTTGTTCATGCCTTTGTCCTCCTCGTCCTGATGCAAGGTAACCCATTCCCTTGGAATTCCATTTGAGTTCAGAAGAAATGCGACACAAGAAGTTGGAAACTTTGTGTTGCATGCAACAATGTCTCGTTATCATCAAGCTTGAATATGCATCATACAGTCAATCTGGTCGGTTGTTTTATCATATTGATGGTTCATGGTGGTCATCAGGGGCGAGGTCATCCGAGAAGTGCGGGCAAGGGGCCGCGGGCTTGGAGGTGCTGCAGACCAGCAATGGGGAGAAGGCGGGGGTGGACCCAGTGTTGAGGTGACCGTGAGGAACCCCTGGCGCTTCTTGTGGGCGCCGGGCGTGTTCCTCAGCTCCGGGGCTTCCGCGAGCTCCATACCCGTCGGCGCAAAGCTGTTCCGCCCGGGGAAGGCAACGACTACCTCATCGCCAATGGCGGCGGATTGAGAGCGGAGGCAAGGCGCGGTTCGATGCGCCTGGGGAGCGGCGTTCGACATAACCCCCGCCGCCGTGCAAGACAAGTGTAGTGGTGGAGTTCATCAGTTCACCATGTAAACAATCTTGGTCCGTCAGCCTCCCTACAGATTCCTAAGGAAGAAACAATCCTTTTTTTTAAAAAAAAAAAGAGAATATATTGATATCCCAGCTTACGCATCGATTAATGCATACGGTTGTTCCTATTACGAGCGGTCACTAAATGTTCTAGGGAATCTCAAAAACAAAGTTTTATGTCATAATAGAAATAAAACGAGAACCACTACCGGAAAGTAGTCTGTCTCTAAAGCTCCAAAGTGTCTTGCAAACACTTCTATTGCATCGGTCTCAATGGTTCTCGCACCCTATCTTCATTAAATGGCAATCCTTCTCCTACTCAGAAGCGGGACCAAAACCTGGTCCAATAAGTCCCCCGAAGATAGGTTTGCAAGTAAGATGGTACTACAACTTTGTCAAACACTATTTCATTTCTCGTTAACCAAATCACCACGCAAATTGCACTTGCACCCACAAGAATCACGGGAGTTTAGTTTCCTGTTCATCCCTTCCAACCAGCCCGTAAACATATTGTGTACACTAGTTGGCGGTAATATAGTAAAAAGAAACATGAATAATTCTCCAAATGAACTTAGCAAAATGATAGGTCAAAAGTAGATGTTGTATGGACTCGTTCGAAGAATAGAAACAACACTTCCTACCTCCTTGCCACTATCGTCTTGCTAGGTTATCTTTTGGTTAGAAATACTCCCTTGTACAAGTGCCACATAAAGACTTTGATTTTTAGGGGGTAATTTTAGTTTCGGATGAAAGTGTTATAAGGTATGGCTTACGCTCCTAATAAAGCTCTATACATGGAATTGATTAAAACGTATTCTGGTGTAACCCCACACAAAGCGGTCTCTCGATTTGTTAGTTGCATGTTTGCTACCATAGCCACCACATTGTACCAAGCTTGCAAGTTAACACCCATCGAGATCTCCCTAAAGGTTACATTCAATGGTGTCGTAGACAACTCTAACCTTGCAGATGCATTTTTCCTTCTCACAATGTTATATAGTGCGGGAAAAGAGTGATTTTAGTGGACACGATCTTCTCCATGAGTCCTCCCAAAATTGCACTTGAGACCCATCACCTAGATCAAACTTCTCCAACGAGAGAAACTCCCTTTTGACCTTGATAAGGCCAGCCCAAAATTGAGAATCTCTCTCGGGCATATATTGAACCTGCATTAGACTTTTATCCCTTAGATATTTATTCCTGGCAAGTTGTTGCCAAACCCCATCACCATTCATTAATTTAAATAGCCATTTGCTTAGAAGGCACTTATTGTGAACCTCTAAGTTCAGAACTCCCAACCCTCCTTGGTCTTTTGGTGTGCAAACTACCTCCCATTTAGTCAATCTATACTTTTTCTTCATCACACTTTGCCGAGGAAAAACTGTGATATATAGAAGTCCGGTTTCTTCAAAACCCCTCTTGGAATTTCAAAAAGGATAGCATGAACATGGCGAGACTACTCGGAATAGAGTTAATTAACACAAGCCTCCCTCCTATTGACAACATCTTACTCCAAAGAATTGAGTCTCTTTTTGAATCTTTCCTCAACATTTCGGTCCTTATTCAAGAGTTTTCTATGGTTCATAGGAATTCCTAAGTATCTAATTGGGAAAGATCCTACATTAAACCCAAAAATTTGTGCATATTCAATTTGATTGGCTTTGGCCGCACCATAACAAAACAATACACTTTTATGAAAGTTGATCTTGAGTCCTGATAATTGTTCAAAAGCATAAAGCAAGAGCTTCATGTTTTTGGCCCTCTCTAGATCATTGTCCATAAAAATAATAGTATCATCCGCATACTGAAGGACTGACAGTCCCTCATCAACCAAATGCGGAACAACCCCTTTGATTTGTTGAGCCTCTTTAGCTCTTGAAATAAGGACAACCAACATGTCTACCACTATATTAAACAAGATCCGAGATAAAGGGATCCCCTTGATGCACCCCTTTCCTTGTTTGAAAATAATGGCCTATATTATCATTGACTTTAACCACCACACTCCCTCTAGAGGTGACTTTTGAAATCCAATCACACCAAATTGAGGAGAACCTTTTCATTCTAAGAACTTGCTGCATAAAGGGCCATTTCAGTTTATCATAAGCCTTTTCAATGTCTAGTTTTAAAATGACACCAACTTGTTTTTTCCTATCTAACTCATGAATTGTTTCATGCAAGATTACAACACCTTCCATTATATAGCGACCTAGGATGAAAGCCGTCTGAGTTGGGCCTATTAGTTTGTCTGGCACTTTCAATAATCTATTATTTAAGACTTCCGTAAAAATCTTAAAGCTTACATTTAAGAGGCAGTTGGCCTATATTGTTGTATCCGGACCGCATCGGTAAACTTTGGTAACAAAATAAGTAACCCAAAAATTTAGATTAGGAATAGGCAATCTCCTAGCATCGAATTCATGAAAAAGCTCATCAAATCCGGCTTCACAATCTCCCAAAAGAATTGGTAGAATTTAGCGGGAAAGCCATTCGGTCCTGATGCCTTGTTATATTCCATTCAAAGATTGCCATGTTGATTTTCTCCTCACTGAATGGAGCCGTCAGTACTTGATTCTCCTTCTCCGATACTTGGGGTATGTCATACCTCAAGGTCTCGTCCATTGAGAAAGAATTTTGTATATGAGGTTCAAACAGTCCTTTATATTAATTAGTTATAAATTTTTCCAGGTTAAGCATCTTCAACAATAATCCCTTGTTGTTCTAACTGTACAATTTTGTTTTCATGTACCTCCCATTTGCTACCGAATGAAAATACTTAGTATAATCATCGCCTTGCAGTAACCTTGTAGCTTTTTGATCGCTGGAGCCAGTAATCTCCTCCTCTCTCAGCAACTTAGTTAACTGCCCTTTGAGATGATGTCTAAGGTCTTACTCTTGCGGAGACAAAAAGGCAATTTTCTGGTTCTTATTTTGTGAGACTAAATTCCTTGCCCATCCTCTAAGGAAACGTCTCAATCTTCTTATTTTATTTTTACCACTGTTCCATGGGTGACCGCCCCTATTCTCATATTCCCAAACCTCTTTCACCAGGTCAAAAAAAACCATCTCTAGTTAGCCATCCTAGTTCGAATTTAAAATTCCTAGCATTGCCTCTATGCGATGGTTCTCCTCTAGCTAGCAATAGTGGTGTGTGGTCTGAGATCTCTCAGGTGAGTGCCCGAACGGAAGCTAGCGGAAATTTTTGCTCCCAATCTGTTGTTACCATACATATATACTTCACCATAGAGTAAAATTATATATTTTTTATTATTTATTGTTTACAGAATTCAGTATTTCAGATTATTCCCCATTCCATCCATACTGTAAACCTTATTAGTATTTAGAATTTGCTTCATGTTACTACTAGATCTACTAGCTAGCAAGACTCTTGAGTTTAACAAAATCTGTATGCCAACTCACCCATGTTTGTCGCATATTAGTAGTAGAATCACACCTCCATTTTACATGTACAAAAACATAATAAGCTTCGTCGAACAGCACCTTCAATCTCTCTCTCTCTCTCTCTCTCTCACACACACACACACACACACACACACCCCCACGACATCTCTCTCTGTCTCTCAACATACTGAAATAACACTATACACATAACCCACTAGCTAGAACACTGTATGAAGGAAGGCAATCTATAAGCTAGCCACCCAGAACAAAACACCATCAGGGGAACACATGTTCAGTTTTTATAACATAGTAAGGGCACCAAGCATGCATGGTCTGATGGTCCTCCTCGTAGCTAGCACAGGCCGTCCACCTCCAAGCACCTTGGCGTCATCTGGAAGAAATGGTCCCAGGCGTACTGGAAGCTGACGGTGGCCATACTTGGGATTGGCTTGCCACCGTTCACCAGGTAGACGCCACCGTCGTCGGCACGGAACGCAGCTGGATCCATGTCCACTGTCGTTGCGAAGCCCCTGCCATCAAGGCGCACGTTCCTGACAGCGCATGGACACTGGTTCTTCACCTCCACCACGAAGATGGTGTCGCCGCCGGTCACTATCGTTCCGGTGTTTATGGTGTCCACCTGGATGCTTGAAGTGTCGCATCGCTCGCCATTTGCTCCTGATCATGTATTTGTTATATAGTACAGTTTATGTGTGGAGAGTCTACTGATCGACGTCCAGAATTTGAACTGTTACTGACAACTTAGACATAACACAGCACTACTCTATGTGTGTATAAAAAAAATATTAAGAAACAATCTTTTCATGTACGTGTAGTGTAAAAGCACTGAATTGTAGGTACTTGTTGTACATTACATATGTAGTTCAGGTATAGTGTTAGGATGAAGGCATCGTTTCAGAAACTCTATCTGTTACTAGTTCAGATTTGAACCCCGAGACTCTGCGAGTGTGGAGAGCTACACATGTCTATAACACATCAAGCTTTCATTGTTCAAATGTGAGAATTTCAGTACCTATCACAAAGATGGTGAAGACCACCATAACACTGAGGATCAGCTGAAGCATGTGGGAAGTGGCCATGTTTCTTGCTCTTCCTTTAGGAGATTAGCAGACACGCCTTCTGCTTGCGTTGTATGGTGAGTATTTGTGATATCTCTAGCTATTTGTGGTTTTTGATGATGGTATGGTACTACGCGGCAGCGTTCTGTTTTATAGACTGCGCTAAGGCTCTACCCATTCAAGGAGAGAAATCCGTACCCCTGCATTTGAGGTTCTAGTAACATATATAGAAATGACTACAACTCCTTTCCTTAACAGCTAAGGACATCCATATGCATATATGCCATTGGAAACATGAAAAGCTTATAAATGAGACATGCATCATGTTTAGTACCTTACTTGGAGCTCACTTTTGGATAAAAGTAACCTTGTCTCTTGAGGGATTTCAAAAATACCAGTATCTAATCTAACTTGACCATTTGCAGTTTCTACCAGGTTATAGTCTGTGATCATCATTGTTTGTATTAAAAAAAAACTGTACTCTATGTAGATGCTCTATGGACGCTATGTGATGTCCTTACTTTACAAATTTGTACAATGCGTCCATATTCTCATTTTTTTTTTTCTCTTCTATATGACACTTATTACATGTGTCTTGAACATGCCTTTAGTTGGAAATTTAGCTTAAGTTGTTGGCAGGTAAAATTGTTTTCCATATATTAAGTTTAAATTCTTATGCTTATTAAACATTTTTCATTAAGGCTAACTTTTTGTATCTATTTACAATGAAGATGTTACGTCAAAACTGCACCCTTAATTGTTACTCCTCCATCCCAAATTGTAAGTCATTCAAAGAATCTAGAAAAGTCAAAACATCTCAAGTTTGACCAAATTTATATGATAAATAATAATAACATTTTGGATGAAAACTAAGTATTATTAGATTCTTTGTTAATTATAATTTCATACTATACCTATTTGATGTCACAAATATTTGTATTTCTCTCTATAATTTTGGTCAAACTTAGATGATTTGACTCTCTAAGATTCTTGAATAAGTTACAATTTGGAGTGGAGTGAGTATTACTATGCTGGTATAATAAAAAGTCATTAAGCCTACACCATGTATCTCAAGGACGAAATCAAGCTTAAAAGTGAGTTGTAGGAAGGACAAACAATAATGATAAACTTAAAAAGGTTTTAATATTGAAGCTTAAAAGTTAAAAATAATATTTCGTTCAAAAAAAGCGAAACGCTTGAGAGGTGCCATTTGGCATCCTGCACTTTTCAACATATAATTTTTTATTTTTTATATATGTAACACCATATGTAAGGTAGAAGTAAGATTGAAGTGATTTTTTCAATGTATAATTACCATAATTATAAATATCTTTATTTCACATTTATTTTAATGTTCAATGAATTTTATCGACACTCGGTTTAGGATGACCATCGGCAAACCGACCTCCTATATCTGAATTCTCCCCGTGTTTTGATAAGGAATATTTTCTTGTTTGCCGAAACATACAAATATACTTTTATTGCTCACGCATGCATACTTAATACATGATAGAGCACCTGTGCTATTACTATAAATTGGTTTCATACATATTAATATTAATATTGATACAAGTGGACAATTTACAAACTCATATATGAGTATTTTATGGTTTTTTAAACTTTCGTAATAGCATATGTTTGCCAGTCAGATTTGAGTCTACATGAAAAAAGGAGCAAAAACGCCTCCCTACTAGTGCCACTAATTAAAAAACATATAAACTCATAAAAAAACATGTGTACATCAGTACATGCCATCTTCAATTTTCGTCGATGCAGGTAATTCCATCAATCTGAATGGTTACTGAAGGTATCAGCATGGAACATGATACAGTCTCTTCTACCTATTAAATATAGAAACAACGAAGAATATCGCCTTGAATAACTGTTTCCTTAGGGGCTAATCATCACGGACATGCCAGCTAACGCTACTGAAGCTGGTGCTCGAAAAAGGGATTCCTCTTGGGAGTAAACAAAAGAGAAGAAAAAACAAACAAGTGTTAAGTTCACATGACTTCTGAAGTATAGCTCAAGCAAGCACATTATGACCTGGAGTGTATATAAGGTTCAGCCAGGATTGTGCTTTTGTCTTGTTAGAGCATCTCCAATAGTTCGTGAAAACCACATGGAAATTAATAAGTTTTTCCAAAGACTAAGAAAAGTTGGGAATATTTGTTGGCTTCATCCAACACTTCTAAAATCTACTTCTAAAATCTCGCTTCTAAAAAGATAGAGAATAATTTTGCACCAAGAATCCCAAATTATTTTTCTAAATCACTCCAACCACTTTTTACAATTTCAATCTCTACTGTACAATTGCATCAGGAACCTGTCGTACTTCTTATTCTTCCCTACATGCTTCCATCTTCGATTGGCACACTAGTACAAGAACGGGTTACAGTCCCGTTGGGAAACCCCTCTAATCCCGGTTTCCCATTGTCCCAGTTCCAAACATACTGCCTATCCGGGACTAAAGGCCCCAGGACCCCCTTTAGTCTTAGTTCTGCATTCGGGATTAAATCGTCCAGAAGTTGCAAGGTTGGACAACTTCAATCCCGGTTGGTATAACCAACTAGGACTGAATGTCTCTTTTTTGTTTTTAGTTTCTCTTCTTTCCTTTTTTTTTTCTTTTTAAAGTTTCTTTGTAATGAATATTGTACACACATATTAAGAGTGAAACTAATTAAAAATGAAACTAATTAGGAGCTTATATATTACAATGATCGTTGTCATTCATCAAGTTGTCATTAAAATAAAATAGATGTCCAACCCCAAATTTCAATTGTACACAATATATGTCAAAGTACTCTCCAAAGCGCACTGATTTTCTTGAATTATTAATTCGGTGAAGTGTAGGCCACTCATATGGATCCTAAAACATTGTTGAAGAAGAGCAACATATTAAGTAGCGCGCGCGCACTCTCCCTTGCTGCATAACTACAAGCACATGGTCTACTAATGACGTTTAATTAACGGTGCTGGAACAGTCGGTGGGTTATCTATGCCCCACAAGCATCTAGAGAAACCAAGCCCCGTACAAGCTTTCGTCGACGTCTTCAACAAGCTGCCATCGTTAGTTGTCGTAGCGGGAGGCGAGCCGACCACATCCATAGCACTTGGCACTGGATGAACTGTAGCACTTGGCACTGGCTGAACTGACTTCTCAATTGTCTGGAATGTTGACTTTTATATCCACTGGCGGACCGACCCTTAATTATGTGCATCTTCTGTATCTAAAGTCTTTTTTACCGTGTGGTTTGCACTTGGCCTCCTTCCCTCGCACACGGCCAAGAGGGGGAAAGACGAGGGTTTACTGTAGTGGATAAGCGAGGCTGTCTGTGGGTGTGGGAAGAGAGGGACAAAAGAAGGCTATGAAACAAATGAGGGGTAAATTCTCATTAACAGCCAAAAAGAATGCCCCCCCCCCTACGATGGGTGCCGCCCGGTACTTAGAGACCTTACGGGGGCAAGAAGTTGGCTATTATAGGACTCAAACATTTAGTTTCTCTATAATAGGACCCCAAATATGTGTTTCTCTATAATAGGACTCCAAACATTATGTTTCTCTATAAATTGGCAATTATAGGACTCCAAATGTGAGAGAAGCATTAGGGTTGGCCCCTCCCTGACTCTGCCTATTCAGGCCACTTGGGGGCAGGGCAAGATGGTAAAACTGCTCCTGTCTCTACCCTCGACCCTTGGAGACAAGCGAAGGTGTTGACGCGAGTTAGGGTTCACCCCAACACACTAGCGGGTCTTGGATGCCCCTCGAGGTTGCAAACAACTTGTGAAAACAGTGAGAACCGCAGCGTAACCGGCCAAGCCGATCTAGAGATCGAAAAGGCCGATGTAGAGCTCGGTTTCGGCTGAAATGACCTCAGAACTCCCTCTAGAAAAGATCCGTTGGAAAACGCATGTGAGGGATCTCCTAGGACCAGCAAGGCCACCTAGAATGCCGACGAAATTCGTGGAGGATGTCAACGGTTGGAGAAGAGGTAAAAGGAGTTTGTAGATTGATCTGTGCCGATTGGATGTAGATGGTATCAAATCGGCCATGTACATCTTATTATATAGAGGGGGTGGTCTTATTCCCCTTAGGAAATAATTTAGTTGTGTTCCCAATCACCAAAACCTTCCAAAAATTGATTGGACCTAAGGTCTATTATTATAACTTGTGACGTGTTATAACTTGTCTAACATGTCACAAATGCTTGTTCTAAACTTATGTAATAATCATTAAAATTAAAGGATACAATCATGGGCATTGATCCTTACAGGTTTGCCGCATGACTTCGATTGTGTTGGTGTGTTGTATATATATGTATGGTTTTGCTAAGGTTGCGTGGGTGGTTGTCATGTTGTAGAGTGTTTTGACAGTTTAAGAGTTTACTCATTTTTTTGTTAATACATACACCGACTGTTTAACTTTTGTTCTTGTCGTAGAAAAAGACATATTTGGATTTGGCACATGGATAAAACTTTCACGATACTAGCATCCTGGCCACTCTTTCATGAACCGTGAGCATCAAGTGATCGCATTATTATTCTTCGGATCGATCCGTGCAGGAATATATACATGGATTGGGTAGATTGGTAGAGCAGCACACATCAGGGCCTCTTCAATTCAAATATATATCCAGATGCTCTCTGATCTGCTAGCTACTCTGCTGTTGGAAGGTTCGCTAAGTTATAGTACTACATGTCAGCCACTGATCAGCAATACATATGTACATATGCATGTATTATTACTATGGCTTTGTGTGGAGTATTTGTATATATATAAATATTAAAAATATTAAATAGTAATAGGACAGACCTAGCGAAACAGTTAAGGATATATCTGACAGATTATTCCAGATATATTTCTTTTCTGCTACCTGCTTTTAATTAGTAGGCCGGACTTACCTACACGAAACAGTTATTCTTCTACTATTGTGAGCCTTGTTATATAGAAGTTCTAGATCTCGTCTAGAGCAAAAATTTTATATACAACATAATTGTTATATAAATTTTTTTAGGCATCTTAGCTAATAAAAATTCAAAAATATAAAATTATAGATCGAGGGCTATAATTGTTTATAAAAAATTCATCTCCATCCTTCGTCGTATGCTAAAGTAATCATAGTGGTCTCAAAGGAAACAGATATGCAAGCATAAGCAGCATATTGTTCACTGTAGGCTGCCAAACTGATCATCTACATAGCACTCCATTGCGATGATTGCTCTAGGAACATAACACTTTAAAGATTAAGTTAAACCCCTATAGGGTGCACATATGTTCATTGTTCACATCAGCAAAGTTTCTATACATTATACACTGCTAGAGGTGAAGTCTTTTTATGGTCCTCGATCTCTCGGGCTAACACCCTTTTAAACAGTACAACACTTACGTGTTATTTCTATAACACTGTATATATATCAAAAAGGATATATATACGACACACTACACCCCAACAACATGCATGGCAACTACCGCGACGACTTTAGTAGCTAGCACTGGCCCTCGACCTCCAAGCTTCTGGGAGTCATGTGGAAGAAGTGATCCCAGGCGTAATGGAAGCTCACGGCGCCCATGCTCGGGATGGGCTCGCCGGCGTTCACCAAGTAGAGACCGGCGTCGTCGGGGCGGAACATGGTCGGGTCGACCTCCACCGTCGTCGTGAAGCCGCCACCGTCGACGCGCACGTTCCTGACGCTGCATGGGCACAGGTTTTTCACCTGGACCTCGAACACCGCGTCGCCGCCGGCCGTCATCGCGCCGGTGTTCATGGTCTGCACCTGGATGCTGGACGTGCCGCATGGCTCTCCGTTGGTACCTGTTGCTGAGTAGGTAACAAATGCTTTGAATCTTTCAGGAATACTACGATCAATAATTATCATAACAGTACTCTTTGGGTGCCAAGGAATAATGTGTACAGATACATATATCAATATACCCGCTAGTAAAAGTTTGCGCAATCAGCTGGAGGATTTGCAAGGCTTACCTCGAAGAGAGACGGCAAAGAACAGGACAGTCAGCAGCTTGATGGCAGAAGTGGCCATGTTTCTTCTTCTTGTATATGGGCACAAGCTAGATCGACTTGTACTGCTAGCTAGGCAGCTTGCTGATGTTGCTAGCAGTTAGTGATCAGCTATCTAGCTTGTTTTTGACGAAGCTGTTGTGCAGCATTGTTGTATTTATAGATCGAGACAGACAGGGCCAAGGCTCCCTGCAGGATTGGTACGAATATATGCTGCTGCATTTGGTGGTCGCTTTCATTGTGTCCCCATTGACTCAACCATCCAAAGACCAAGACGAAGACCTGTGGAGTTGCTTACATATATATAAAATGACTGCGTCCCCAGTTCACCTCTATGCCTTCGGAGCTAAGTACGTCCTTGTATGAAGTTGCAATTATCCAAATGAACTAAGGAAAGATGGATTTAAAAATGCATCTAATAATCCCTTTAATTAGTCCTTTCCAAAGGAAAAATGAGACTCATCCGAGATGGAACTATAGTTAGACGCTAATAAGAGAAAATAGAAATGTCCAAGTTTTATTTGAACTGCTGTTATAGAGTTCTTGAACATATATAGATAATAGGTATGCTCTTGGACACAGCTCTATCTCGAAGTAATTCAACTAGGCCACTTAATTATTTCTATTTTCATGTAAAAGCATAGGATGGACTGTAAACAAAATATATATATATATATTCTCACAACCAAACTTTATTTTATCGTTATCAACGGTCCAGATCGATTTGAGATATTACCTCCTGGTAAGTAAAAGGACCACCTGAGCATTGCTCTTTATTGGTTGCCGTTATCTATAGATGCATCTCATCAATTTCATAGAGTTTATGACGCCAGATCGATTTGAGATATTACCTCCTGGTAAGTAAAAGGAGCACCTGAGCATTGCCCTTTATTGGTTGCCGTTATCTATAGATGCATCTCATCAATTTCATAGAGTTTATGACGATACGATGCTCTGAGATCTCAAAAACCACATGGGAAAAATTGTTGGCTCGAGTACCTACAACTCCATGGGAGCCTCACACCAAAATTGCATCCAGTACCAATGCTTCTATAATATACAAATGGACAACCAATAAATTTCATAAGTTCATAAGCAACCAGCCAGCTTTTGATCCATCTCCACTACGTTCAACACCTCTTTTTAATTTTAAACGAGCCCGAACTTTCCAAGAAACAATTGGGTGCTTTAGCTTGATTATAGTAGTAGAATTAGAATCTAGGCCCATCATCAACACACAAAACCAATAGTTTCCGTGTAGCTTTTTACTAAGGAAAAAACTAACAGTTTCTTTGCCTTGATGAAACATGTAGTTTCTTGGAACTTGCTAATTGTTGTTTGGATAAAGATGAACAAGCAACATGGGTGAAGTCGCATCTTAAGCTCAATGCATATAATAGATGTCTCTCTGGAGCTATACCATCAGTGCATGAGATATGGGTAGGTGAAAAGGGCTACCAAGTGGTACATGAGCCTTTCCTCCTTCAAAGAAAATTGTCTTCTCTTTGTAAAAGAAAGAAACTTTAGATGTATTTGTGTGCGTGTTTTTGGTTGAGCTGAGCTGAGCTGATTTTGGTTTTTGCTTTGCACTAATGTCTTTTTTTAATAAGTACATAGTACAACCTAGACACTCACAACACTCGCGCACACTCACCCCTATGAACACACGTATGTAAACCCTACCCCTATGAGCACCTCCGAAGGACTGGCCAAGATCTAGAGATTCTAGAAGTCACCATTGGTGTCTCGTTGTCGACGGAAACGTCGCTTATATTACCACTTAAAGCATAACGCCAAAAATCCTCAAATAAATCAAGGAAAATAGGAGCACCCATGCCAAGTCAAGGACTTGAATCTGATCTATGATCCAGCCCCTCTCTCGAATTTGCTTATTTGGCCTACTTTCAAGTTTTGCTTATTTTCTTGGCCTTTCTGTTAGATTTGGGCCTTAACGGTGTTAAGTGGTACGTAAAATGACTTTTTTGCCACTGAGGCCTATTGAAAGATATCAACAATGTTTTTGTATCTTGTTTGTTCGGCACCAATATTTTATCAAAAATAATACACAATAATATGTCCAAATGTACACTTGAATTATTGTGTATTATTTTTAATAAAATATTGGTGTTGAATAAATAGTACAAAAAGTTGTTGATCTTTTTTCAATAGGCCTCAAAAAAAAAGGCCAAGGAAATAAACAAAACTTAAAAGTAGGCCAAATAAGCAAATTCGGGAAAAAAAAAGGGCCCAAGAAACTAAGAGAAACTTTTAATAGGGCCAAGAAAAATAATTTGGTCATCAATTATTGTCTATTCTTGCTAGGTGATTTAGTTTTCCCTCAATTGTGTTGATAGGACCATAAAACTTTGCATAGTTGACAATTAGGCTTCACTCTCCAAAACTATGATGTAGGGCCTTTAGTGTCCATAGCTGTCTACCACAATCTTTCATTATGATTACCCCAGAGTTCAAATGGCTCAAATCGACTCTACACGCTGAGCGAACCACACCTATCATCATCTCACTTAAGCTTTTAGCCTTTAGTTCGTGTAAAAGGATTAACCTGGTGATGGTGGGATGGACTCTAGTAAGCCTTAGATGTTGGGTTTATCTCACCTTTAACAATCAAGGTGAGACTGAACTCTCCACATATATCTCATTAACATGCAACATGGACCACTATATGGGCCAAATTCCAAACTAGGCTGGATGTGACAAGTACTGATTGGAGCATGTTAGTAGCTAGAACAAATTGTAGGTGAACAGTGGGTCCCCTTGACTCACCCCTCTGGTAGTGAATTACCTTTCCAGGAAGTCAATTGAGTAGGATTGAAGAGGTGGCAGATTGAGTTTAAGATGGCTTTCGTCCAATTGGTCCAGAGTTAGGAATTGCAAGATTGCTTAATGCTCTGTTTTTATCAAAAGATTTCTCAAAAATCTGGCCTTAATTTAATCTAGCTTTCAAGGCTCAGCTTCGGGGTTGTTAGTTGGAGGGGCCGCCTCACCCTCTTTTCTTGTTGTCTGTTTGTCGATGTGTGTTCGCGGGGGTTCGGTAATCATGCGACTACCGTCTCCCCTCTCGAAAAAAAGATAGGTATGAATATATTCCACTGCCCAAGCTAGGTAGTCTTGTACGGTTCTGGATTTGATAAAGCCATATTGGTTCTTTGTGGATGAGGCCTTTGATGACTCCTAGCAATTTGTTGGCCAACAAAAAATTTAGCATCTTTATTGAGGTAATTGAGTACAGAGTGATAGGCCGATACATTCTAGGCTCTTCTCTTTGGAGTCGGGTAATGTGAGAGATGTTTATGCTGCTAGCCATAGAGATCATACATGTCAAGTGCCACCAGCAGCCTTTATGAATTCATTGCTTAAACCATCAAGGCCTAGTGACTGGTTACTTGCGAGTTTGGCCACTATCTCATCTACTTCCTCCGTGTGAAAGGTTCTTCCAGTGAGCTCACAACTCCCTTGGTTAGATCAAATCACTGAGGTTGAAAAGCATTTGGTTCAATTCTGAAACTCCTAACCTTTCCATGTAAGAGGTCCACAGAAGAGCTGCCTTATCATCATCATTCTTCAGGTTAAGGCCTGAGTTGCCTGGTAGAGTTATAATTGTATTTTTTTTCTTTGCCTAATTGTTGCATGGGCACGAAAAAAGCCAAAACCCTGCCCTTGTAGTTGTTTTTGCATTATGTGTCAAAGATCGGAGTAATAGTTGCAGACTTGGCCCGTGGACCCAAATATAGCTAGTTTCAGAATCTAGTGGTGGGAGCAACAAGAATTGGGTAGCAGGATCCATCACTACTACAAAACGTGCTAGTGGTAGCAACATACCCATCCATGCCAACGACGTCCATAACCACCCATCCTTGGAAGGAGAGTCCTAAGAGAAGACGGTCGGAATCACGAGCCTGCTGTTGAAGAAGGACGAACATCAAACCCACCACAATGGGTGACATCCAAGAACTTTATTCAAAGAACTGCTAGAAGAACTGGTACGTAGCTAGATAAACCGCGCTCTGTTGGATCTGGATTTCAGAGCCACTGTCTTTGAGCGGCTGTCTTCAATCGGATGATTCTATCCTTGCGCGACCACATTTTTTATATAAACGAAAAAATTGGTTTTCATCTCTTGAAGGCAAGAGAACCAGACCAATTTTTACAAGAGTTCAACACACATAAAACCAAATCCATTCAAAATTCAATAGAGGAAAAACGACATGCACCTGCACGGCTGCACATTTAGCTGCACCCCAACAGAGTCGAGTTTATTACATTTGAAAAAAACAACGGTAGAACAACATCCAGGAACAGCATCATAGAGAGAAATCTAAGTCCGAAGGAGGGCAGCCTCTACTAGGCTTGAACTTTTGGACCAATCCCCTCGCCACACCGCGAAGTGGCGCTGACGACGGTGAAGTCCTGCGGTGTTTCCCAGGCGTAGGTGAAGGAGATCTTGGATCCCCTGAAGAGTGTGGTGGCGAGCATGCAGAGCTCATCCATCACCTTGATCTGCTTGCTGTCGATCGGCTCGACGCTGGGCAGGCGGTTGCAGCGCACGTCGACGTAGTCCTGCGGGCACTCGCACAGGTTCTCGAAGGTCACACGGTACTCCGGCCGCCCCTCCACCAACTTCCCCGTCTTCTCCTGCGAGACCTTGATGTCCGAGAGCTGACACCGGCCGCCTATCTGCTGCGCGTGGGCTATGCGCGCATGGAAGCAGAAGGTCACGGCGGCGACGACGACGAGCAGGAAACCGGCCCTAGCAGCCATGGAAGCTACTGCCATCTGAGTGGTTTCTTGTTTCTGGCTCTCTCTTTTTCTATGATGATTGTGTTCTTGATTGAACGAGGCAGTGAACAAAATGGGTGTCTCGTAGGACTAATTTATAGAACCAAGATCACCAGCAGAGATAGGGTTTTACTTGGTTATGGGGGAGGATATAGATAATAGGTATGAGATAAATACCACGCATTAATTTATTTGTTGTATGGAGGTAATCGTACCAGCAGTATGCAGTGCGCGCTGGATGCAGATGATGCCTCTTTTACTGATTTCCTGATTCGTGTTCTTTGCGTTTCGATCTGATACAATCTTTGCAAACACATTGTTAAGGCATGCCTTTTTAGTTGTATTGGATGAAATCCTGAACAAACTGCCTGGATTCTGGCTAGTTAAGTACCAGCGAAAAATGTTTTGACAGTTTTAATCCATGCAAAAAATGGATTTATTTCTAATTCTAGCCTCCAAGAAACCACTGCAAGCAAAACGTAATATAGTAGATGTACTAATTCGTTTCCTCCTTTTAGCATCGTCAAATGAAAAGAACAAAAAAGGTGACAGAACAAACAATTGGAAATACCAATAGGCATGACACGTAAATGTATAACGACATCTCCATCAGATCTCTTACTCTATATATTGCATCTGCGATATAAATTATTTTAGGAAATATATAAGATTACTGCTTAATTACCAAGTTACCTGAAATTTTCCCTATAATATTGTGCAATCTAGAGCTTTTCGAACAGATTAAGACAAAACATAAAAAAAATGCATGCGCACCCACTTTTATATTCAGTAATTAGACGATATTGTGAACATGATTAATGGTGATTTGTTGAGAAATAACAACTAACAATGTAATATCAACCAAATTTATGCACATGTTTAATGCAAAAACAGTTTTGTCTCTAGAGTCCAGAAGAATTAGATGAAATGAGTATTTTCTTAGGGAAATGAGAGGGGGCGGGGTTGTCACCTTTAGCAGAAGAAGAAATAATGCTTCTTTTATTAGGGATACCTTTTATGTATAGGATGGGACATAGAAGATATGCTATAGCACCTCTGTATCTTGAAATGCTACTTAAAAGATAAAATTCCTTATATGGCCTTCCTTCCCTCTTTGGCCCTAGATGTTTTGAACTTTCCTGTTTGATCTCAAAATTATCTTTTTATTCCCTATTTGTCCTTTTCGTCAGTAGAAACATTCAATGGCGTTAAGTGAGACTTGAAAAGTCCATTTTATCCCTAGGTGCGAAAATATATGTAACAACATAACAAAGTTCATCTTTTTGTTCCATATTTAATTTAATTTTTAGATGCTTGTAGTTTGTGTATGTGTCATTTGTAGCGTTATTTTGCCTTCTTTCACATTGTTTTAGGTCTTCGCTACTTGCAGTACATTGCTACTTGCACCATTGGCAAAGGATTTTGTAGAACCAGGTCCCATCTCACATGCCGCCTGGTCACGATTGGCTCAGTTCGCGTGCGTGGCAGCCTTGGGGCCACCTGGGGCGTGCGATAGGGCCAGCTACTGCCTAGGCGTGCGCTAGAGCCACTAGCAAAGAACAAACTTTCCATCCAAGAGCTTTAGTCCAGGCCACCTGATAGTGGAGTATGCTTTTTAGAGTAGGGACCTTTAGTCCCGATGGGTGGGTTAAGCTGGGATTAAAGATAGACTTTCAATCCCGTTGTTGTTGCAACCGGTACTATCATCGTTTATCCGGGTTATGGCTGAAACCGGGAGTAGAGGTCCATCATTTTAGTCCCGGTGAGCTCAACCAACCGGGATTGGAAGTTTACTACTTCAACTGCCCCCAACGGCCAAAAACAGCTCAATTATTACTCTTTGCTTCCCGCGTGTGTTCATTGGTAGGGGACAGTAGAATTCTTGCTCAAGGCAGTGACCTTCATCTACAATATTGTGAAGGCTAGCAACTTCATCTTCCAATCTTTCAATGCTAAATGTGTAGATCATTTCATGTTCTATTCATATACATTTAAATGGGTGGTAGATACAATGGTGAATTTTATTTTTGTTTATTATACATCATTTAGCACATTCATGTATCTAGAAACATTAAATATGACCATTGCAATGTATCTGGTCACATTTTCTATGATTTGCCATCTTTTGTACACATAGATATGGCCTCTACGGGGGGAGGAAGCCCTCATATATAGATATTGTTACGCATCGTAGTCCACCAAAAATGCATGGTGCTACAACAGGTGCTAGAAGAGTTCTACTCAAGCTATAGCAATGCCGAAGGTTAGAAAAGCCACAAGGTTGACAGAGCCATCCGGTCCTATGGGCTTTGGAGTGTACACTCTGGATTTATAGTTCACAAGAGATATGGCATCCTCCTGGGATAGAGAAGATCAAGTCTATATGTTGATCTCCTCCGGAGTCATGCTAGACTGTGGATCCGAGTCATGCCCCTCCGCCATTGGCACTTGTGGGCATTCAAGAAATCACAGCGGTAGTGCATCGGTATAAATGCTGTCATAGTCTTGGAAACAATGCCATAACCTCCTCGCGCTCTCAATTTGACTGCCTCGATGATCTGCGGGAAACAATGCCATAACCTCCGGCGATGCTCAATTTGACTGCCTCGATGATATTCTTTGTAATTAGATTCTACAAGAGTTCTACCGAGGTGGTTAATTTTTAATGTGTTTGTAGACTGTGATGATAATATTGACCTTTTTAAATAAAGGTGTTTGTTATCGTATATGTAACTTTTTTAAGATCTTTGTTAACATATATGTAAGTTTTATTTAAGATCTTTGTTATCAAATAATTTTTGTTTAATTAATAGATCTCTGTCATGTTCATTTTTATTTATTATACATCTATGTTACATATGATTATTGTAATCTATTTCTAGTACATTTTATGCGATTTGCTAATCTTTTGTGGATACACATATGGCCACTCTCTAGGAGAAGGCCCTCCACATATAGATATCGTTATGCACTATAGTCCATCAGAATGGTGCACACAATAGGTGCTCAAGAATTCCATCGAAGATAGAGCAACGCTGAATGCCAACGTTGGAGATGTCACGCATTCACAGGGCCCATTCGACGAGGTTGTCTCTGTTATCGGCAACAATAGGTACGATGTGGAAGAAAATGTGACACAATGCAAACTCCAATTGTACCTCCCTCCAACCTTCAAAGAAGGTTATTAATAAAGAGGAAAGTATCCTCTTCATCATCCCGGCGTGACTCTCATCATGTGTACGCCTCGGCAATTCTTTGACCCAGCTCGCTTGTTCGACCACGAGATCCTAGAAGAGTTCTGCTGAGGTGGTTAAATTGTAATGTGTTTGTATACTTTGATGATAAACATTGATCTATTTGAATAAAGTTCATTGTTATCATGTATATGTATTTTATTATGCACTTATTGTGCACTTTATAAAATGACAAAATGCCCAAAATAAAGTTTAGTATTCATGTCATTTTCATTTGACATCATTTATTATTCAAAAAAACTTGCTTGTAGTTATCATTTCTTGAAATTCAAAAAATGAAATTGTTCAAACAAACTAACATGATTAGAATTTTCAAAATAATAGCATTCATTGATTTCATAAATTGATAGAACTGGATTTTAGGAATTTTTAGGAAAATGATCTATTTTGAAGTTCATATGAGGGAGAAAAGACTATTTACAAATTTTATGCAAAGATTAAAAAGTAAAACTATGTTTGTTCATATGGTTTTGGAGGACTTCCATATATAAGTAGGATATATCATGAAAAAAAAAAACATAGTCCCAAGAGGGAAACAAAAATGGAGGGTAGTAGGATTTGGGAGTGCGCCAAAATTTTGGCCGAGTCCCGAAATTTGGGCTGAAACCGAAAGTAAAGGGTAGGGTTTTAGTCCTACTACGGGATTGATTTTGGGAGGTGTTCGGTTTTGATTTTCCGTGGCGGGCATTTTAAAAACCGCCACGAAAAAATAGGTGGCCTCGCAACCTCCCATCCGGGGGAAAAAACCGCCACGGTTAATAGATTAACCGTGGCGGTTTTATAATTTGTCCGCCACGGAAAATAAAGCCCAACATATCAGCCCAATAGCCCATTATCCTGGCCACAAGTATATATACGAGCAAATCAATGCTCTAGGGTTTCACTCACTCCTTTTCCTTCCTTCCGCCCATCTCCCTCCCTCCCGGCCGACATAAGTTAAAAAAAACGCAGCCCGACATCTCCCCCCTCTCGGCGGCGGCCCGCCCTCCTCCTTCGTCCCTGCGCCTATCTCCCTCCCTCTCTCGGTCGGCGGCGGCCCGCCCTCCCACCCCCGGCATGAGCGCGGCGGCCAAAGACAATGGACGGGCGCTCCTCCCCGGGCCGAACGAGGGCGGCGGCGGGGGAGCCCGATGGCGGGCGCCTCTCTCGGCCCGAGCAAGCGGGCTCAAGGGTAGATCGGCGGCGCCGGCTTCCAGTGGCTTGGAGGGCGGATCCCGGCGTTCGGCGGATCCCGCATGCGCTTCTCTCCACCGGATCGAGGTGGATCCATGCGGCGGCGGGCAGCTCAAGGCCGATCCACGGCAAATAGGCGAAGCGGCCGGAGGCCGATCCACGCAAAGACCGGGCGAAGCTCAAGGTCGATCCCCCCCCCGGCCGGATGCAAAATCTTTCGGGCGGGATCCACCGTAGCTCCGACCGGGGCCCGTTTGGGCCCGGATGGGCTCCGGTGGGCTCAAGGGTTTTTAATTTTTTTATTTGTATTAACGGTGGCGGGCAAAAAAAACCGCCACCGGTTGCATCATTTTCGGTGACCCTATGGCGGTGGCGGGCGTAAAAACCGCCACCGAAAAATGGATTTTGCCCGCCACCAAAAATCATTCATCTAATAGGTTATGGTTCAAACCGGGAGTAAAGATTATTAGTCCCGGGTTGTGTTTCACCTCGGACTAAAACACTACAAATATAAATTGGGTGACGTCTTCTATCTCCAAATTTCATTTGATTTTCATTCCACCGCTGTCCCCGCCATCGCCGCACCACCGGCGCCGCCTGCCGACGCCATCGCCCCCCCCGGTCCATGCCGTTGTTGCACCACCGACGGCACCCAAACCCGACGCCGTCATCCTCCCCTCCGTCCCACGCCATCATTGTGCCACCATTCTCCCCCCCGGCCACTCTCACAGGTCAGTCACGCCACCGATGCTCCCCGGCCATGGTGCCATGCCATCCTCGCACCTCCGATGCCCTCTGACGTTTCACCTCCCCACCGCCATCGTGCCATCGTCTTCCTCCCCGCCGTCCGAACGCCGCCGTGGAGTTTGTATATGTTTTTGTTTTGTAGATAATGTATATTTATCCTATATATATAAGTGCATACATATATCTTTGTTAGTAATATATATGTATGGCTACTCTTAATCCATGCATTGTTATTAATATTATTTGTAAAATGAAGAAAATGTGACTTTGTTAGTAACATTATTATTTTGTTAGTAATGTATGTTGAAATGGCTTAAAATGTGACTTTGGTAGTGCATACGAGACTTTGTTAGTAACATGTATAACTACTCTAAAACCAACATATATTTAGGAGAACAGATGGCTGCATACCTATCTACACCGGATGTGCCAGCTAACTATGCATTTGAGTCAGGCTTCGAACCAACATTGTCTAGGGCAAACTTCCCAAATCCAAGCATAGTAAGTAATAGCTATACCATCGTTCAAAGAGACACGTCAACATTTTGTTCTGATGTAAGCATATTTTGTTCTGATATACAATTGTTAAATGTAGACCATTCAACCTATACCATGCTTTCAAGAGACACTTCAACATTTTGGGGTTGATTACATTCAAGTTGACATAATCCCTCCGGGGAATGGACATGTCCAATGTAGAGTTGGTTTCCCCATTCTCGCCAGGGCGGGTAATGAATAAGGTCAAGTTGTATACATCTCTAGGATGGGCAATGGCCAATATCACAATTTTTTGAACAAAAACCATGGGGCAAAGCCCCCCCGGTGCAAGGGAATATATTAAAAACAAACAAAGAGTACAAAAGACTTACATAAAAGCTCTAACCAGCGGTTAGAAGCAAAGACTAGCAAAGAAAACCAAACAAGAGGCGGGAGGGGAGGGAGTTGGGGGTGCAGCAGAGCGGCTAATTACGAGCATTGAGCCAAGACAAAATCTAGTGATACAATGATGGCTTGGTTCTGATGAGATGAGCTTCAACCTCCTTTCCGAAGGAGACTTTCCAAGAAGAGATCGAGGGAGGCTTTCCATTGAAAATGAGGTTGTTCCTTTTATTCCGTGATGCACCAGCACCAATCATAAAAAATTTCCATGAAGAAGGGTCATGCGAGAAGAGTTGCCGGGCAATATACAATTTTTGATGAATATTATAAACATTTGGCCAATTCATACCGATAGCAAACCAAATGACAAAGTGTGCACCAACGAGCAATCAAAGAATAGGTGCTCCAATGTTTCTTCAAGCCCGGTCGGGCACATAACACGCTTATAACCTTCATGGAGGAATTTATTTCGCCTTCTCGGCATGTCCCTTGTATTCGGGACGGTCCACGAGAAAAAGGCAGTGAAAAGCTTAATCTTAGGAACACACTTGGATTTCTAGAGCCAAAGAATAGTTCTTTGTGGCTGCAGAGCTTTAAAATGATCTTTGGTAGAACTTGCTCGAAGAAAATCCTTGTGCACCCCAAAGGTAAACCCAACAGTCATTGGCATAGAGTTGGGGTCGTGGGGCTGCGAAAGGAAATCCTATAGGGCCAAGAACTCATTGTATGTAGGCCCGGTCATTGGAATTCGAAAACAATCGATGAGATTAATGGCACTTCGAGATTCCATAGAGAAATATTGGTGTTTCTCGCTAACCCCACTAGGTTAGGGAACACATTAGAAAAAAAAAATCTTTCCATCAATAAGATCATGCCAAAGAACCAATAGTATCCCCATGATTAGGAATACAGGAAGCCACACATCTCATATGATTACTAACTCTGAGAATATCCTTCCACCAGAGGGAACCCTTCTCCCTTGCTAAATGAGGAACCTTAGTGGTGTAATATTTATTCCAGATCAGCTTAACCCACTGCACATTTACTTTTCTATAGAACTTATCTAGTTGCTTGAGCAAAAGGGCTTCATTTTGCAGAGTAAGATTAATAACACTAAGTCCGCCCTTAGCCTTTGGAGCCAAAACCAGTTCCCAAGAAGCTAGGTTATATCCTTTTCTCCTGAAGTCATTCCCTCTCCAAAGGCAATTCTTTCTATGCTTATCAATTATCTCAATCACAGTTTTGAGGAGTTTGAGAGAGCACATATAGTATGTAGGCAAAGAAGAGAGCACAGAGTTGACCAGTTGAAGCCTACCAGCCATAGTGAGCCACTAGGAATTGGCAGAGAGCCTTCTCTCAATTCTCCAGATAAGAGGAGCCTAATCTTTAACCTGAGGTTTAGTAAGGCCAAGAGGAAGCCCTAGGTATGTGAAAGGGAAAGAGCCAAGGGTGGAGCCAAAATGAGCAGCAAGAGTGGATGACCTATCATCCTCCATATTGATGGGAACCAAGCAAGATTTTTGATAGTTGACTTTTAGGCCACGATAGCTAGAAAGTGCTATGTTAAGAAGGATATCCTTTAATATGGAGACCTGGACCTCATCACCTTTCATGACAACAATGGTATCATCTGCATATTGCACTATAGGGAAGGGGAAGCCCTCCTCCAGAGGAAAAGGAGGATCAAGAAAACCTTGCTGGTACTCATGATTGATCACAACTTGCAGCAGCAGCAATGGCAAAAAGCATGGGAGAGAGAGGGTCACCTTGCTTGACCCCTCTCTCAGATTTGAATTCCTTGCCAGCAGTCCCATTGAGCAGCACAGAAGAAGTTGTAGAGGACAAAATATTATGAGTCTAGTCAATCCAACGCTGAGTGAAACCTTTGGCCCTAAGAATTTCCAATATTAGCTCATGCTCAATGCTGACACCTGTTATGATACGTTTTTATATGTCAACAAGATATGAAATAAAAGCATAAAATGAACAAACTCCTAGTTTAGAGGTTTATGCTAATAAGTTCCACGAGTTTTGGTGATTTATATATTTTCAGGGACTTAACAGGTAAATACAGAGAAGAATGGAGAAAGTCCTGCAGTTTACATCTCATACGATGACAAGACTTAACCGTGACGTAACTCAACCCAAAATGTGGACTAAAACACTCTAGAAGACACTAGAAGAAAGGTGACACGATGGTGCCACCAGACCCTGGCGGCCGCCAGAGCCAAACAGGTCGGCCACCAGGTAGGACCCACAAGTCAGCCTCAGACTTCTAGGTCGGTTTGTAACCGACTTTGAGGTTGTATCTACACCGTTATTGAAGGTCGGTTTGATCCAATGGTCATCGTTCATCGCCAAGGCCTATATAAGAAAGACCTCTACCCCCGGGTTAAACCCTAATTCAGTTGTAATTCATTATTAGTCATCATCGCCCAAGTCGGGGTATAGAAGAGAGTATCTCCACCGTGAGATTAGGTTTAGCTACTTGTCTAGTTCTAGTTCATCTAGTTCTAGTTAGCCTAAGTTGATTAGCAAGTCGATTCAAGTAGAGCTGGGTGTGCCTACCTAGAGTTCTAGATCTTCAAGTTCTACGGTATGGATATTATCTTGTATCTATGACTTTGCTTCATTATAATATTATGTGTTTGTTTGCTATGTTCTTACTTTATTCTAATAGTATGTTTGATATAGATGTGGTTTATGATAGATATATGTATCTATTCGTAGAGCGCCTGATTCAATTCTCGAGTGGGTTAGGTGGTAGAAATAATTATGTAAGTGTGGTGCTTATATATGATTTACCTGCGAATGCACCTTATATTCCGGGACGTGTGGTAGATCGCGGGAGTGACAGTCCTGTTGAGTCCTTTAGAGTCCACCCTCCGTCTATAAGCCAAGTGGACATTGATTATGGGGAATATCTTGTTTCACTCTTGATTTTCCTTGATAGTCGTCCGGATACATGATCTAGAGTTTACTATACTATATATGATAATGTATGCCTTAGAGTAGATGTAATGACTTAGTAGATCCAATGCTACACAAGGATCCTGTCTCTTAAAGTAGTCCAATGTTAAGTCTAACTTATATTAGTTAATTTCTATCTCTGTGTGTGATGCCTCTGTCTTTAATTATCATTATCATATTCTTATTATTATTGGCTTACCCCTGCTAAAGTTAGCACTAGTGATAGTCTCTCTCATAAGTATGCCACCTATCAATTGTATTTGAGCCCACTGTTGACACCTGTTATAGCATAATATTACTAGTCAACTAAACATGGATAAGGGCTTAAAATGAATATCAACATAGGCTAGGGTCTAACTAACATAATTCCACGAACTTTGGTGATTTATATCTTTTTAGGGACTTAACGGATAAATGCAGAGAAGAATGGAGAAAGTTCGAAATATATCTCACATACGATGACAAGACTTAACCGTGAAGTAACTTCGACCCAAAATGTGGACTAAAAACACTCTAGAAGGTACCGAAGACACCCGAAGACACCGGAAGAAAGATGACATGGTTTGGCCACGAGGGGCTTTGCCGCCACAAAGTTACTGAGCCAATCAGGGCTCATCTTCCTAGGTCGGTTTGTAACCGACCTTGAGGTTGTATCTACACCGTTATTGAAGGTCGGTTTGATCCAATGGTCATTGTTCATCGCCAAGGCCTATATAAGAAGACCCCCGACCCCAAGGTTAAACTCCGAATTCATTCTATCTCATTCTATTCATTATCTCTCGCTTGTAAAGGTGTCCCAATGTAAGGATAACCTCTCTCTCAGGGGATTAGTGAATTAGAAGTAGATTAGAAGTAGATTAGTCATGTAATTAGAAGTAGATTAGCCATGTAATTAGAACTAGATTAGATCTAACTTAGATCTAATCAAGAGTAAAGGAGAGTAGAGCTATGCTCTGTGCTCGAGATGTCTCTGAGTTTGGTATGTCTTATATCCTTTCTTTGTAAGACTTATGATTCACATATTTATCTTCTCTATTTACTTCCATGTCTTACATATATGGTTAAGTATAGTTGTTATGCTATTGCATGGGATCTCTCTACGTATTGAGGACTCTAGTTATTCATGGTAGCTAGAGTAGTAATCGATAGTATAGACATGATGTCTAGGCTATTGATTACCTCGAGATTGCACCCAACCCCACGGATAGTTTGTGGTAGCCCCGTGGTGGCACAAACACGATGGTAGGCGTATTCCACCACGTTAGGGTTGGTGTTTGTAGGGCCGTGGTCGAGCTTCCTAGCCCCTTCTCATCTCTTTTACGTGGCTAGTGTTCATGTCCCGGCAAGTTATGGTGTGATTGCTATCATAGAACCTAAGTAATAGAGAAAGTACCGGGAACATTGATCTCTCCCTTTGACCTCTTGATTAGTTTAGTTATTCTTTGATATCTTAGGTAGGTTATTATTTTATGCTTTTTATATTTACTTATCCTTTAACAATTACCCCCTCACTATAGTCTAGTGGTTTGCTAAGTTAGTGGATACATGATTGTGACTTATTAGAATTCTTTTAGCCAAAGCTTCCCGTGGATACGGTACTCTAGAATACTCATCCTAGGGAAAAGCTACAATGGTAGGTGTTACGTAAACTGCGTAATCCTTCATATTCTTTTAGCACTTAACAAATGCCAACACCCACCTCCAATTATTCCTCCCTGTGGTAGAATATAAATAACAAAACCTGGATTACTCCCGGTGAAATGCTACAAGTGGTATTTATATCTGTGCGCTTGCGGATAGACCTTTTTATTATTTCCTAGATTGCAAACAACACATTCACGAGTATCACATATGCATTTCCTAGCATTGCTGTTGGGGATGACAACCTAGCATAAGGTAGTGCTAAGAGATGAACCACACTGAGTATCTTTGGCGGCATATAGCCTAAGGTGAGATTAACTCCAACTTTTGTTTAAGCGACACTTGTGACTTTCCAATTAACATAGGACTACATCAGGGTCAGCACTGAGCCCTTATTTATTTACTCTGGTGATGGATGAGGTCACAAGGGATATACATGGTGATATCCCTTGGTGTATGCTCTTTGCTGATGATGTGGTGCTAGTGGACGAGAGTAGAGCAGGGGTAAATAGAAAGTTAGAGCTGTGGAGGCACACGCTAGAGTCGAAAGGGTTCAGACTGAGTAGTATCAAGGCCGAGTATATGATGTGCGACTTTAGCCTGACTAGGAACGAGGATGGGGACGTTACCCTGGATGGACAAGTGGTGGCCAAGAATGATACTTTTCGGTATTTAGGATCTATGCTATAGAAGGATGGCGACATTGATGAACATGTTAGACATAGAATCGCAACAGGTTGGCTGAATTGGCGTCAAGCTTCTGGCATCCTATGTGACAAGAGGGTGCCACATAAGCTGAAAGGGAAGTTCTATAGGACAGCGATTCTCCCGACGATGCTATATGGTGCTGAATGTTGGCCTACAAAAAGGAGACATGTCCAGCAGCTGAGCGTGACTAAGATGCGTATGTTGCGTTGGTTTTGCGGGCATACTAGAATGGATAGGGTTCGGAATGAAGATATTCGGGATAGGGTCGGGGTGGCTCCTATTGAGGAGAAATTCATTCAACATCGGTTGAGATGGTTTGGACATGTTCAACGGAGGCCGGTGCGTAGTGGAGTTCTAGAGCGGGTAGATAATGTAAAAGAGAGGTAGAGGTCAACCTAGACTAACTTGGGATGAGTCGGTTAAGAGAGACCATAAGGAGTGGAATATCTCCAAGAATTTAGCTTTGGACAGGAGCGCATGGAGGCTAGTTATCAACGTGCCTGAACCATGACTTTGGTCCCTTTTCTATCTACCCTATGTTTATCTTTTTGTCTTCTACCTTTTTACGTTCTTTTATAATATTTCATATGGGTTTCATCTCTAGCCTACCCTAACTAGCTTGGGACTAAAGGCTATGTTGTTGTTGTTGTTGTTGTTGGGTGGTTATACATGGCAAATTCTGGACCACTGCTCATGATAGTGAGTAGACCTTGTGAATGGTCCTGTGAAGCAATGGAGAGTGCACTAATAAATACATTTAACTCCATCATTTACGTTCACTTGTATGAAATTAATGACCTATACTTCGAGTACGTGGTACGATGTCATGAAGTTCTAGGAATTTAAATTAGTCTTAGTTGTTGGTTGTAATGAAACTATTCTGAGTTGTTGCAAACTTACGTGTAATAACTTTGTTTAAATTATAACCTACATAATGAGTTTGTTGAAATTACCATTATTTGTAATGATTCTGGATCTAAAATTTTTGGGTGGGAATGATGATGTTGATATGATCATGTGGTTCAATAGTTAGCATGTGGTCCTTGGATCCCTCTTCATAGTACAATTTTCTTAAACTCAATAATCAACGTATAAAAGAAAATTTAAACCTTCATGAGCCAAGATAGCCATCTTTTTTGGAATTGGGGATCCTCCAACTTGTACATCCTCCTTTCTCATTTCCCTACTTGTCAAATCGATAGATCTCTTTAGTTCCCTAATTTGGTGATCATCAATGCCAAAACTCTCATTAGAGCTTGATTGCACTTTACAAAGAGGTAGCACGTTCGGTCTAACAACAATCCAAAAATACAACAACGATACAGCTAAAAAATAAATGTATCTCAAAAGAATACGGTGGACGGAGAGAGTTGTCACAGATCTCATGACATCTTTTCACGGTGGAGATAGTAGGTGTTGGGCACGTATGTGCCACGCATATTTTGGCAGCTTCTAGCCCGTGTTTGTCTCTTGGGGTTGGGGAGGCTTTATATTTTGCTTTAGTTTTGCAAGCTAAGGTATCATTTCGATGGTGTGTACACTCTTTATATTTGTTTCGAGAGTAATACTAAATATACACCTGCTAATTGGGTTGAACCCGCCGCTACCCATATTTAAAGAGCCCTAACTACCACCCGCCTCGTCGGCCCAATGCCTCGGCTCGCCCCCAACCCAAAGTCACGACAGAAGATGATATGTGACTTACACGATCTACGACCATAGCGCCCCAATCCATCCCAACTTCGTATGTGTCGTCAACCCAAAGTGTCCCGGCCTGTTTCATAGTGTCACCCGTTTCCACTCATCTAATCGCACCTGTATTAAAACCAGCCCCATTAGCAAGAGTAATACTAATACCTATTTATTGGAAGTCATGAATTAAAATCAAAATATCTAGAGAGTGTGTCATATTTTATTATTAGACTAATTTAAAATTTCTAATAATTCCTGAAAAACCCTTGCTCGTTTGGAAACCATGCAAAAAAATTCTAGTAGCGTGGGTTTATCCGAACCATGCACATCTTCTCCAATAGATGACCACCACGCCACGGTCGAACCACACACACATGTTATCAAATCCAACCGCTCAGATTAATGTCTGATATGCTATCTTGTCCTTTCTAGTAGACTCGAACGACGACTTCGCTACGTGCTTGACTGACTAACGAGGTACTCCATGAAGACTTACGAGTTGACTCACCAGATCGACATGCGTGTGGACCATAGATTCAGTACATTATATTAGGTACTATAAACAGTGTTCGGAAACAGACGTAAGAGCACGGACGTGTACCAGTATCACTGCTTGGAAATTTCGCTGAAGCAACATGATGGTGATTGGTAGCTATCGAGTGGTGTGAAGGCAATTGACTAATCGATTGACTTGAGATTGTATTGTATTTGAAGAAATTTTAGGGACACCTTCCATCTGAGCCGCTTGTTTGTTGAAACGTCCCCTCAACTTCAAAGTTCACACCGTGTAAAACTGACCATTTCACAGTTGTCTGTTGTAATAATTGTTTTTCATATATATACATACATATAAGCAGGTATTATAACTTGGACGCGAGGACTAACCGCATCTATTATGCTTGTGAGTGATGACACTAAAGCTTGGCATAATCTTAACTCCAAAACAGAAATTTAGAGACAGCAATGTTGCTCAATTAACAATCCTTTCAAATAGTCGATAAAACAACAACAACACACACAAATTTTTCACCAAACTAACAAGCAAGTTCCAAAAGGTGTTTCCCGTCCATGAGTCACATTTCGCCATCACAGACAGGATCAATGCACTACTTACTCAGGGTAACACTCGTCAAAAAGTATAAAAAAAGTTGCATACTACTCTGTGGACCAAAAGCAGTGGAAGACTTGAGACGTGGGACGCAGGCAGTGATGCACACTCTTTTTGTATTTGTTTCAAGAGTAATAGTAAATATACACCTGCTAATTGGGTTGAACCCGCCCCAAACCTGCCCTACCCATATTTAAAGAGCCCTAACTACCACCCGCCCCGTCGGCCCAATGCCCCAGCCCGCCCCAATCCAAAGTCACGACAGAAGATGATATGTGACTTACACGCCGATCTACGACCATATTGCCCCAACCCGTTCCAACTCGTCTGTGTCGTCAACCCAACCCGTCCTAGCATGTTTCATAGTGTCACCCGTTTCCACTCATCCAATCGTACCCGTATTAAAACTCGCCCAAAAGACTCATCAAAACCTGCCCCATTGACAGGAGTAATACTAATACCTATTTATTGGAAGTCATGAATTAAAATCAAAACATCTAGAAAGTGTGTCATATTGTATTATGAGACTTTTTTCAAATTTCTAATAATTCCTGAAAACCCTTGCTCGTTTGGAAACCAGGCAAAAAATTCTAGTAGCGTGGGTTTATCCGAACCATGCACATCTTCTCCAATAGTTGACCAACACGCCACGGTCGAACCACACACACATGTTATCAAATCCAACACCTCAGATTAATGTCTGTTATGCTATCTTGTCCTTTCTGGTAGACTCGAACGACGACTTCGCTACGAGCTTGACTGACTAACGAGGTACTCCGTGAAGACTTACAAGTTGACTCACCAGATCGACATGGGTGTGGACCATAGATTCAGTACATTGTATGCTCCTCCGTCCCACTTGAGTTTGTCATCCCGGATTCCGCCGCCGTTTTTCGATGTTTTCGTCTTATTCAACTTTTTACACAAATATAATTTATTTTGTTGCGACTTATTTTATCAATAAAGATACTTGAATATTGATTAATTTATTTTATGATTTGCATAAATATTTTGAATAAGACGGATGGTCAAACATGAAGTTTAAAAGTCAAAAAAACAACCAACTCCATGGGACAGAGGGAGTACCTGCTATAAACAGTGTTCGGAAACAGACGTAAGAGCACGGACGTGTACCAGTATCAGTGGTCTGTCCGGCCACAGTTTTTGTTCCAGTGCGAATGTGGCGCATCACTGCTTGGAAATTTCGCTGCAGCAACATGGTGGTAGCTATCTAGTGGTGTGAAGGCAATTGACTAATCGATTGACTTGGACACCTTCCATCTGAGCCGCTTGTTTGTTGAAACGTCCCCAGAACTTCACAGTTCACACCGTGTAAAACTGAGCATTTGCATTTCACAGTTCTCTATTATAACTTGGACGTGAGGACTAACCGCATCTAGTATGCTTGTGAGTGATGATACTAAAGCTTGACATGATCTTAGCTCCAAAACAGAAATTTAGAGACAGCAATGTTGCTCAATTAACAATCCTTTTCAAATCGTCGATAAAACAACAACAACAACAACAACAACAACAACACACACAATTTTTTCACCAAACTAACAAGCAAGTTCCAAAAGGTGTTTCCCGTCCACGAGTCACAATTCGCCATCACAGACAGGATCAATGCACTACTTACTCAGGGTAACACTTGTCGAAAAATAAAAAGTTGGCCATAAAGCAAGTACTACAAGTGACCAGTTTGGTCTCCTGCAACTGGGCTCCTGTGCATACTACTCTGTGGACCAAAAGCAGTGGAAGGAAGACTTGAGACGTGGGACGCAGGCCGTGATGCACATCCACAGGACCGTTTGGTCTCCACAGACTCCTCTCCTACACCTCTCCCATTCACTCTATAAATGGAGCCGCGTAGCATCACAGGCACCGTTCCATGCCACACGCAAGAACCTCCCTCAATTCATTCAAGCGAACAGAAACAAGAACATGGCACAGTCGGCGAAGCTGCTGCTTCTCCTCCCTGCCCTCGTTCTGCTCCTCCTTGTCCAAGCGCAAGGTAACCAACACCCCTGTTTCCCTCTCAATTCTTCACATGGTGGACGTACGTACGGTGGTTGTTGACCCATGGCGGTCGTGCCGTGCGTGCAGGTGCTCGGCCAGCAGCTGGAGCGGCGCCAGCGGCGAAGCGGAACCCGACCACCACCACCACCACCAGCACCACCAAGTGCGCGGCGTCGAGCGTGACGGTGTCGCAGTTGAACACGGGCGACAAGGCCGGCGCCGGCGGGTACGACCCGGTGTTCGAGGTGACGGTGCGCAACACCTGCCGCTGCGCCGTGCGCGCCGTCTACCTCCGCTCCGAGGGCTTCGCGAGCTCCGTCGCCGTCGACCCGCGCCTGTTCCGCCGGGACGGGCGCGACTACCTCGTCGGCGACGGGCGACGGGTCGAGGCCGGTGCCGAGGTGCGGTTCCGCTACGCCTGGGACCGTGCCTTCCGGATGACCACCGCCACCGTCCACGACGACTGCTCCTAAATCAGCGAGTCGTCGCCGTCGTCCTCGGTGTGCGTGGCCAGCAGTCGGCGAAAAACCATCGAGCTGGGCAATCTGGCTTCCTTTGCAAGCCAACTCCACCTAGTCAAATGCAGTAGAGCTAGCTAGCCCTGTAAACGAGCGCTTCTTGTTTTTTTTCAGTCCTTGATGAAATAAGGGACTTCTTGTCGTGATCGACAGGGAACTTACTTTTTATCTTGCACTTGTTTAGTGCTTCTTAACATGTTGATTAGGTTTGCTGAAAAAACTACGTATGTGTCAAAAGATTGGTTCCACAGTATTGCTTCTCCGTTTTGTACTTTTTGTTTGGATAATTTGTCTGTTTCGTAATGACATGCTAATACTTTTTTTACTTCTAGATAAACTCAGTTAAACTATAATTATATCCTTGGGTTAGTCGTAGTGAAGTGTCAGTAATAAACAGTACTTGGATCGATGGCACGTTCTGAGAGAAGAGGAAAAATTAAAGGTGCCCGGCGGTACCACCTTTTTTGGTGCAGAGATTTTCAGGTGCCGGCCGGGAAGGAAGGAATGAGCTTTTGCAACTTGGCAGCGAAGGAGCTTAGTGGCTAAGGCATGTGTAATGCCCTGAAATTGCCTGCCAACTTTCTGATGTTGAAGTTTCAAAGGAAAAAAAAAAAAACCTTCTGATGTTGACTGACTGTGGGTGTGTGTCGTCTGGGTTTGAGACAAGGATGGATGGGATCTTCTCAAGCATAATCCTCCGTCCCAATCGAGTTTGTCACCCCCTGATTCCGCGCCATCTTATTCGATCTTCGTCTTATTCAAATTTTTGCACAAATATAATTTATTTTTTTAGACTTATTTTATCAATAAAGATACTTGAATATTGATTAATTTATTTTATGATTTGCATAAATATTTTGAATAAGACGGATGGTCAAACATGAAGTTCAAAAAAGTAAAAAACGGCGAACTCCATGGGACAGAGGGAGTACTTTACTTTTACAGATGATAATCATCTAAGTAGTCAGTTTTGGGTTAACTAGATTGAATGACTCTTTCTTTTTGTTCGGATGAGACTTGATAATTGCGGCATGTGAGACCCATATGTTAGTATTTATATTTATTTGTTTATCAAAGTATAATCATGTGAGATTTTATTAATTTAAATGTAATACAATGAAAAAGACGATCATATCAAAAGCTAAATAAAGGCATGTATGGTTTCTATTCCTACGTTCTCCTTATGAAATTGCACTGATTATTCCTGCATAATTCTAGCACAATTCCTATGGTACTCCTGTACAATTTCTGTAAAGTCCGTGTGTTCGAACCCAGACCCTAATTTGAGAATACTCACTCCGTTTCAAATTATAGTTCTTAAATTGTACTTTACCTTGGCGTTATTATGTATCTAGACATAGTGTATAATTAGATGCATAATAAATTCAATTGTATCTAAAAAGCCAAAGTGAACTATAATTTAGAATGGAGGGAGTATTATTTTTTTGGCGGCGGATGTTTCATACAGTACTTTCTTGTGGATATCTAACAAACCACTGATATATCTGCGAAAATAGATGGGATCAATAGGAAAGTTTTAAAACTATAAAACTAAAAACTTTCATGAAAGAGAATAAAAAATACCAGCAGATTGCCCTCTGTTCTTTGCAGATTAGACAGGCCATTACACAAGCCCAGAATGCCGTGTAGGCGTCGTCGTCCGGCGCCCGCCCGTGAGCCGGCCGGGCTGTCCGTGTGCTTGCGGCGGCCAGGCTGAATTGCATCGGCGGCCAATTGAAGGCACCGCCTGGACTTGAGGTGTTAAATTAAGCGGCGTGCGGTGGAAAGCGGGCTTGGCGTGTGCTTGCTTTGCGTCGGCTCCGCGGCGAGCGAGCAAGGCCACACGCAGTGAAGCCTGTCGCTTGCGGCAGCTGGATGCCTGGATCGGAAGACTTGCCACTTGGCTGGTCAAACTGCTGTCGTGCATGTTTTTGGTTCAATTATTCAAACATTTCACGGTGGTTTTGAGAAACATTATTATATGCTTTTCTTGTTGTGTGAACATGTTTGCATGGAATCCATCATAAACTTTGATTTTTAAAAAATAAACTAGGGGTGTACAGTCGTTGTATGAGACTTAATTATGGCACATTCATAATTTGTTTTAAGGAGCAAATTGAAAATAAAAAACTCAACATGGAAATGAAAAAATAAAAAAAAAATAACATTTTTTTAGAATAAAAAATAATATTTTTTTTGCCAGACAAATTAGACCACCTTGGAATAGCCGGGGAAGCAAATCGAACTAAGAACCTGTTTGGCACAGTTTCGCTTAGATATTTTTGAGCTTTTCTTTTTTTTTTTTTTTAAACCGTCTTTTTGAAATCAGCTTCACTCGTGAAGCTAAATATTGTAAATTTCTTAGCTTCACCTCACACTTATAGGCCCTATATGACATTCTATGAGAACATGTTTTATGAATTTACATGCAGTGTTATTTAACCAAACAGGTGTTCAAATAGCTACATTGCTACAAAAAAACTTTTACATGTTTTGCTACGTTTTTTTATATTTCTTTCACGATTTCGAAATGATGACTTGTAGGGGCGCGTTCTTGCCCATCGATGTCGCAAGTCGTCGAATTTTTTCACACGCTTCGCTGACTACTGGCCTTTGAACATGTCAACTCTCCCTCGCCGCGTTCCATCCTCTACCACTACAACTCACACTAACTTATGCCTATGTTGCATTTTCTTTGTCCACATATTATCGTAAACTGAGTGTAAATTGATTGTTTGGGACCCTAAATAAATTCAAATAAAAAAATCGTCAGCTACAAAGTTTCATAACTTTTGAGACCTATAACTTTCATTTTGGTAGTTGCTCTATCTGAGGTCATTTATAGAATTTAAATTTCAAATTTGGCAAATTCAAACGTAGTTTTCCTTCACAAGATCATTTCAAATGAAAAGGTTGTCAACTACTAAGCTTCATAACTTTTCAAGATCTACAACTTTCATTTTTTGTTGTTTGTCCATCCATGGTCATTTAAAATTTTATATTTCAAAATTTTGGAAATTCAAACGTAGTTTTCCATGATAAGGTGGTTTGAAATCGAAAAGTTATCATCTACACGCTTATAAGTGTTTTTGGGATCTACAACTATCATTTTTTGGTTGTTTCTCCATCTGAGGTCATTTTAAAAAAAATAAGTTTCAAATTTTAGAAATTCAAGTGTAGTTTTCTTTAACAAAATAAATTTAAATGAAAAAGTTGTCAAATACAAAGTTGTATAGTTTCTCAAGATCTACAACTTTTATTTTAGTCATTTGACCATTTGTTAAAATGCGACATAGTGGTAAATAACAATGTTTATAAATCTTATACTCTATTGTAGTTTCATAAACTATACGAGATGGTTTTATTACATTGTTGATGAAGAAATGATCAAAATAAAAAGTAGTAAATCTTGATGAGATGTAGAACTTTTATGTTCATGACTTCTTCACCTGAAATCATTTGATTTTTTGAAATGTGGATTGATGTTTCCATATTTGAAATTCACTATTTTACATTCTCATAAGAAAATATGACCAAAATAGTAGCAATAAGAACAAATAAATTCAAAGCCCATGATTTTTGAAAGTTTAGGAAAAACTATCATATTTAGAGTTAGTACGAGGAAAAAAACAAGTTATATGTTTTAGCCATAAATTAAAAAGAAAGATCATAGTTATTCAACAATGTAAAATTGAATTTCAAACAACATTTTGAAGCATCAATTAATTCAGATAAAAAAGTTATAGATAATAATGTTTATAACTTTTAGAGATCTTTAACTTTTATTTTTACATTTATCCATCTGAGGTCGATTCTGAAAAAATTGAATATTTACTTAATTTCTAATATTCGTCATCTATTTATATGGACGACTCATTATAGAGTTGGCCCTACAAATTGGACTTATAGGGGCTTCTAGATATAAGTCGTCACCACAAATATGGAGACTTGTAGGGATGACTTCGACACCAGCCACCCCTACTAATTTTGTATGGATGGCTCGTTTAGGGCTTCTAGATATAAGTCGTCACCACAAATATGGAGACTTGTAGGGATGACTTGACACCAGCCACCCCTACTAATTTTGTATGGATGGCTCGTTTAGGGAGCTATTTGTAGCCCCCCCCAACATAAAAAGGTTGGTTTTGCTACAAATCTTTAGTGACATGGTGTCACTAGCTTCACCAAGAAAGCTACCCGTGAAGCTGAAAAAACAGCTTCACTGGTAAAGTTGAGTTGTGCTAAACGGGGAATTTTATCTTAGTACTTACCACTACCTTGTAGTGACAATTAGAGCAATTTTCTAGTGCCAAACACAGCCAAGATCATCGACCTCTCTCCTCCACTTCTTCCTCTTTTTCTTCTTCTTCCTCCTCCTCTCTCTCTCTCTCTCTCTCTCTCTCTCCCTCTCTCCCTCTCCCTCTCCTTCTTCTTCTTTAGCTACTTCATTTATGTTGAAAACATGTAGGGGCTCTATTGTGTTTGTGCTTCATGGTGTTAGGAGGACTCGAGTCCACCCTGCACTCCCTCTAAATCTACTGCACAACTAAATTTTGTGTAGATGTTCCCAACTGAAACAAAATTATTTGGAAGTTAAAGATTCCTTTGAAAATAAAATTTTTTCTATGGTATCTCCACAGAGGAGTGATTCTAACAAAGGATAACTATGCTAATCCCAATTAGCATGGCAGTGAAAAGTGTTACTTTTTCACAAAAATGAGACAATTAAACACCTTTTCTTTGAATGCTGTTTTGCTCGTGCCATTTAGGCATGTATAAATAATGCTTTTGGTCTTACTCAGCCTCGTAGTATTCCTCATATGTTGGGAGTTGGCTACATGGTTATGGGAGGAGTATAAAACCTTTAGTTCTACTAGGAGCGGCAGCTATTTGTTGGTCGCTTTGGTTATGCAAAAATAATTTGGTGTTTGTAACAAAACATTGCGATTCTCCTATGCAGGTGGCATCTTTGGTTATCTATTGGCTTCGTACATGGGCTATCCTCCAGAATGATACTTCACATGCTTTGGTTGTGGTGGTTGCAACAATTGGCACAAATGGTCATGATGTTATTTCCGGCACATGGGTGACGATCTAGTCTTAGGATTGATAGCTATTAGAATGTCGGCCTTTTATTCTTTTTATTTGGTTCAGGTTGTGTGCTTTTTGCAAAGGCCGAGAGTGGGTTTGCAATTATTATTCTATGAGCTCGATGGAATGATTCTGAATTAATAAAATCCTTCTTTTTTCAAAAAAAAAAAACTAAAGTTTATGTCCAGACCTAATTTAATGGTGCTGCATTACTTTAGGATAGTGATGGTACATTTTGTATTTCCGCAAAGTGATATATTGCATAGTTAACTGTCACTCCGATACGCTGACAGATGTATGACCCTGGGCTACTAGCTAACTCCAAAATAGAGAACAACTCAGAACTTAACCTCACGTTAAAAGTGGGAACAAAGCAACACGGAATTGAAGGATCTTGAGATAGAAGTCACATGAACAAAGGAGGACCCGGAGGTACTGCACTACAGCTCTTCAAAAATATCGTAATTCCTTGTGCGCACAGCCCATGGTTTGAGCTAGCTTTGAAACCATCACCATTTTTTTAAATAAGAAGAAAAAGAACGAAATAAATGTTTGCTTCGTTGGCCTAAAAAGTTACCAAAGTCACCTACCAATCTACCATGTCATTGTCAAATAACAAAAGAGGCACCTACCATGTGTTTCAGTTGGCCTATCCAAAACCCCAAAAAAAAAAAAAGTGTTTCAGTGTGGACTTGATCATCATTTGCTTGACCACGTGGACAAGAGTACCAACCCCACATACTATCTACCACATGTACAACAACACGTGTACATCTCTTCCCTGTAGAACATATCAAGGAGGTAGTGCAAGTGTTGCAACAGTAGTGTCAGGTCAGGTTTTGCTTGTAGAACCAACTATTGAGGATATTATTAGAACCTTGGTTAGTAGGACATGCGGCGGAGATGCTGGCTCTTGATAAATAAAGGAGGGTATAGGGGAGAACGTGCTTGGCCTTGGGCCATATGGCCCACAGAGGGGCACCGGGAAGGATAGGCAACATTGCAAACCATGCTTCACTTAAAAAAACACCTAAAACATACCTAAAAACACACATGAAACTGTCACAACCCTCTTGGGGAGGAGCGGCGCTACAGTGCTGGCAGCACGCTGGGGCGGCGGCGGGGGCAGCAGGCGGAGGCGGTGCTGGCGGCGCGGGGGCAGGGGCCCGTGAGAGGGGGGGGGGGTGGCGGTGGCAGCAGGGGCAGGAGCGAAAGAAGGGGGATATTTTTCTTTATTTGATTGTCCCTAAATGATTACATCCTTCATCTCTACTATCTTCTACTATAATGTCTCACTCGAGGGCTTACAAACAACGTTAACTATTGGAGAGCTGCATCGTCTTACAACCTCACCCTCCCACCGAAACTGTGCTCGCAACCAGCGTTCGTATCCATCGATCACCGCAACGGGATCGACAGGACTAGGCGACGCCTTCCTCATTTGCACGGAGACAGGGATCGCCAGCGGCGGGATCGACAGGATCGCGGCCCGGCCTTCGTCATCTGCGCGCTGGACGGATCGGGATCGCGGCGGACTGGATCGCGCCCGGCCGCTTTTGGTGCGATCTCGGCGCCCAGCGGACGTTATCGCTGCGGCGACAGAGGAACGACGACGCCGATCATAGGGCGGTGGACATGATAACGGCGGCCCGGCATTTTTGCCGCGGTCTCGGGCCGCTGGATGTTATCGCGGCATTGCCGTGTGTTGACGGCGGCGCGCAGCGCCGCTTTATATCGCCGAGGGGGGGAGGATGTTGGCTGCCCGACCAACCCGGCGGCCGTCGCGTCCACCATCGCCACCAGATCAGAGGGTGTACTGTTCGCCTCTTTGGTCCACCGGTGAGACGATGCTCAAGTCCACCGGCCAACAACCGTGCTGCAACCCACGCCGGCTGATCTCATCTGTCCAAGTCTGCACGGGTCGAGCTCCTCCCTCCAGCGGCAGCCGAGGTACACACTCCATCATAACACCTTCAGATCCAGGACGCCAGCCCACCACCAAGCCAACGCATGCCGATCGATGCACGCCAGCACGCGGCTAGCCCAGCACGCCGCCTCACCATAGGTTCGCCATGCCACGAGGCCGCATGCCGCCAGGACAGTTAGATGGCGACTCCAGCACATATGCACTCTCGGTTTCTTAGATTGTATAACCCTGAAGTTAAAAATACGGTGGCAATGCTCATTTTTCACCTTTTGATGCGGCACTGTAGTGACGATTCTACAATTTCATTGTGCAGGGATGAACTCTGCTTGTCTTGCAATACTAATATTTCTGCATTTCTCCAATACACAGTTATGCAATTTTTTGTGCACACACGCAGTCTGGGTTTCTCCAATTGCTTAGTTTCTTAATTGGGAATTGCTGCTAATGTGTTTGTCTTGCTTTAGTCTCTGTTTTCATGAATTTAGGGTGGATAAGATGATTCTCTTCTTCTGTAATTTTATATTCCCTATCCTTTTTGTTGTCAGGTAAAAGTCAAGGAAACAATGGAGAAAGCTCGTGGGATGTGGTAAGCTGTGGGCCCCTAGCCGGGTAAGCTACTTCTCACCCCTCCCCTAACCTCACCCTCTTCTCCATGATCAATTATCTTTGCTTTGCCTCATGTTCAAGGTATTCAGTATTGTGTTCTCAAAAAAAAAAAAAAAAAGGTATTCAGTATTGAAATAATATACAAACGCTGAACCTTAGGAGCTAGCTCTTTCTTTGCTAAGCATAGGAGTGCTGGAGCTTGCTGTCATGTTTGGCATTACAGGGTGACATCAACATGGTATTTGCACTTGTGATTTGTGTTGTTGCTCAGAAAGGGGTGGGTTTTGTCGTGGCTCTGGCTTACTGCCATGTTTGGCATTGCAGGGTGTGGCAGAGAACAAGGACATTATGAGCCAAGATGAATTGCTCATGGACAGAAAAAATGAGGTGGTTTATCATACGATGCTTATCTTGTTCCTTTATTGGTAGATATATTGATATAATTTAAATCATGAATTCTGAACTTTAGTTGAATATCTTGTATGCACAGATGCTTTGTCTATAATTTTTATAAGAATGAGCAACTTTCTAGCAAAACTGAATGCACATATGCCAATACATTTTTCTTGTTCTCTGGGCACAGATGCCAAACTGAATAACATTTGCACCTTGCTAATGTATGTAAATATACATTTGTGCAAGGCCCTATCTCTGGCACAAGGAACTAAGCTTCCTTTTATTTTATTTTTGCTCTATTTAAGATTGATCTGGTGATTGGCCAAACTCAAATCACAAGGGTAGCCCTTGAAGGATGAACTGCTAAGTGAAACTTAATAAAATTTGTCTTTGCAAGTCTTTACTATAGAGAAACAATCTCAAGTTCTGAACACTGCAATCCTCATGTTGATGACCAAGGGTTATATCCACTCAAAAGTGTTGCTACTTACTAGCTACGTAGCTTCAGTTACTCAAAAGGAGCTGGCAAACTGATTTGAGTACAAATACTTTGGTTTATATGCATTTTGACTTGCCTCCCCTTTTAGACTAAAATATAAATACTTTGTTGAGCCACGGTTTTGTGTTGTTACTTTTTATCCGCTTACTTTCTGATAATATGCCAAATATGAAATGATTTACTACCAATCTAGAATAATATCTTGAGATAATACACTCCTTTTTCATCCTTACATGATGCCTTTTTCATTCTCGACATGATGTTCGTTTTTGGTCCAGCTCTTTATCAGTCTAACCATTGTCAAAATTGTGGTAATTTTTTTTGTTCGTCTACCGCAGCCTAAAACCGACTCATAGCAAAGCTGGATATTGTCAAAATTGCATATGAAAGCCTTCAGGATAACTCGTATTGGGCTAAGGTGCTTTATTGTTTTGTTGCCTATGTAAGCACATGCCGTGTGATTTTAGCACATGCCAACGGTAGAGGGAAATCAGAACATTTTTTTTTATAAAATAGTGGTATGTAAATTATTCTAATATTCATCAATGTTCAGGACATAACCTTTTGTATCGGTCACTGATTGATGCTAACAAAATTTACAGGTTGATCAATTTTATTTTGACGTATTTTGTATGTTTTGGTATTTATTCTTAAAATTTGAGAAAATTATATTTAAACTTAATGTTTTGCTATATTAGTTGACAAATATAGATTTTATTGTGACAAAAATAGTTGTTTATCTTACTACTAAAAACCCCAAAAGGAATCGTCGCCCACGCGGTAATGACCCGCCCCAGCGGTTAAACCGCTAAGGGCTCGTTTGGATGTTGGGAGCAAAAGGCATGTGTGTTTCATTTCGAAGGGGAAATCCTGCCTTGCACATGCCATCCCTCTCCCCGTGGGCAACAGGAATCCCCAGGGAAAGAAAAGCCAGGGTACCATTTGGGTGACCCAGGGATATAAATACCAGCCATCCAAAAAATATATTCAAAAACTCAGAAAAAATGAAGATTTCAAAAATGCAACAGCAATATGGCAAATTAGTACCGTGAATAATTTTTCAATAGTACAATACACGCATTGGATACAGAAGGTGAGTTAATTTATAAAATTCCAAACACAAACTTCATCTCATTGGGTAACCAAACCGATGTACATTGATACATCCAGTCCATTTGCATAAGCTTTCAGATTATGGAAGTAACGATAGACATGTAGCTACGCCCAGTTCAAGCAAGAAATAAACATAAAAGCGGCATCATGGAAATTTGATCTCATAGCACATTTGATGGTGGTACTTCATCTTGATGGTGTAAGATGTCTTTTTCTGTACCCTCAAACCTGCATCAACAAATAATTTGTTATCACAGAAATTCAGAACAATGATAAAAACTATCTTCATACAACTGATGGTTAAGATTGACATATAGTGATTGTAGTTCTACAAAAAACTCTCTACAACAGCTATCAATATGATGAGGGCCAAGATTCCTCAGTTTCTTGACACCAATACACCCAAACTAGAGAGATCAGCTAACTGAAAAACAACCTGAACAGAGCATGTTCCCACAGGATGCACTGATGTCATTGTTCTTGTAAAGGCTACTTCCATCTGCAAGCACTGCTGCAGCCCATGACCTTGCAACTGGACTAATTAATAAAGATAGACAAAAAAGCCTAAAATAACTACTACAGGCCAACAAGGCAACAAGGGCTGCAAGTCTTTTTTTATCTTGCCATTCATACATGTTGTAACATGATGCTGCCCAGCTCCCAAGTATGACAACACACTAGAAAGTTTAATTTGCATAGTAGCCAATCAGCTGCAGCAAATATATATTAAAATAGATGAAAAAATTCTACTATAAATAGGATATCAAACCATCTGCAAACCAGCCTAAGCATGTTGCAGCAAAGAAATTTGCTTATAGTTGGCTACATACTAATGGCCCAAAGAAATTTGCTTATAGTTGGCTACATACTAATGGCCCAATCGATCATTTAGCAAAGAAATATCTGAACACGAAGTCTGCAGCTGAGATTTACCTGAACTCTCCACTGGTCAGTTACTATTGACTCTCTGAAATGAAGCTGCAGTGCACTATCTGAAAAAACAAAAACAAAGAAAACCTTGAGCCAAACAAAGAGCAGCAAGCTAGATTGACAAAGGGCTTATTTAAAGCATCTTTTATTATATATGTGGTGCAGGTTGCAAAAAAATCAGAATATGCTCACCTGTGAGATACCTACAGTGAATGTACAACACCTTGGAAAGGTGAAGTGTTATATTTATAGCCAGAGACGAAGAACCAGTAGCTTGGGCATCATCCAGAGCAGCACCAGAAACCACACGCAAATGGACGTTCATATGATAGTTTGAACTCCATTCCTGCTATATCCTGACTTTCTTTGCTTTTATCCGCTTGGAAGCCATGTAAGTCACAGCAGCAGAAAGAGTGTACCTAACAGAAAACAAACACATAAGGTGGTGATATGATGCACACAAGGAAGCAAATGGCCATCCCATAAAGATGTCTAATTCTGGAAAAAAACAAATGGACTGTGCAGCTATTTTCTTGAATATATTAATCGTTCCAGTATCAGATTTGCAGATAACACACATCAAAAAAAGGAGATTTCTATGTTCAGCACAAGTACTTTCTTGCTGAGAAGATGTCGATTATCATGGTTTGGTGGTGATGAACTGCCAAACTCAGTCAGGTTCTAGATATTGTGAATTCACGCTCATAGAGGCCGTCAAATTATTATCAACTGTGCATGTCTGATAAAGGCAGAGATCACTGCCCAAACACTAAACATCCAGATGAGAGCAGTAATAGACTAGTTTCCATCAGGACGAGTGAAACTACTAGTAACAACAGACAAAAAAATAAAACAAAAACTGGATGAAATAATACAGCTGCAAAGAGCAATGAGGTTGGGGTTAAGCGTATACCATGTAAACGTGTATTTAAGATGGTCATCTGGCATCACTGAGTGACGAATCAAGGTGTTGACATCTTTTGGAACAGGATAAGGGTTTGTTGGAGATACATCTTCATTTATATCCTCTATATAAACAGTATTCTCAGGAAGTCCACAAGCACGAGCAATCATGGGAACATCCACATAAAACCACTGGCCATTACTAGGCTCATTAGCAGGAACAAATATGCTTGGCTTCTCACTTCCTCGGATTACTCCAATAACTCTTACAGGCGGTATCCTAGGTTTTTCAATCTGCAAAAGATAATTTTCATAGATTTTGTGCCTAATTGAAGCAATACAGATACAACTAGAGGGATATAGTACTTTGAATGATGTAAGACATTCGAGTGACACCGCATTCTTGATAATATAGCATGTTAGTTTCGGGTAAGCTGAATGTGCTTGATAATATAGCATGTTAGCAGCCATATACTGAAGCATCAGCCATAACTGTATGTTCAGGTAAGTTGAATGTGTTTGAATACTAGAACTTTCAGCATCAATGTTAGGAGTTGCAGGGCTATGGCAGGTGATTAACTAGCAGTCTAGCACACTCTGTATGTTGATAGCCTGCAAATTGCAGCCAAACACTCTTGGCATATAGGACAGAATACATGACAGTAGCTATGACCCAAAACTAAGAAATTACAGGACAGGAACTAACAGGTGATTAACTAGCAGTCTAGCACACATGTACCTTTCCCCTCCAACAGACAAAGGAATCAAACAAAAAGAAACTGATAGCCTTTGCCATGGATGAATTATTCCCTTGTACTAAAATGCTAATATCAACGATGTCACCAGTTAGGAAAAGCAAGCATTATATTGGCATGCATGAGTCAATGTGCATGGAGTGAAGAGATCTTCCTATTTCTCTAATCAGTTTGCCTATACTTGCCTGTTTGCAGATGAGTTAATGCCTATCGATTGGCTACAAAATTATTGCCACAACAACAGGAAACCGTAGATCCTATCTGTGCAGTTGATATCTCAATGAAAACATAGCAGGATAGAAGGATCAGCTTACACTAGAAAATTTCCTTCCAGTCATCAGAGAAACTAGTACTCCTATGTTGATCTGTTGAGTGAACTGGTGATGGAATTTTGTCCACAAGGCCTGACCAAGAAACCGACTGTGTACTCTACGGAGAACTATTGCAAGCCCTAGCGACAGCAATGATGCACACTCGTACTGTACTAGCAGATCTAGCAGATCACAAAACCACATACAAGGGCAACAGCCATGCCCAAAAAGTCTAGCAGATCTAAGAAGTGATGATTGAAGACTAGCAGATCTAACAAGAAACATCCATCCATGCAGCACTGACAACCATACAACACGAATCGAAGGGAAACAAGAAGCGGGGGGTTACCTGATGGAAGAGATGCTCGTCGGCGGCAGGTGGTCAGGCGAGGAGGCGTCTGTCCCCAGCAACATACGATGAGGGCGGAGGGGAACGGAGGCTCGTCGGAGTCGTCACGAGCCCGGGTCTGGGACGATGATGGCGGCGGAGGAGGCGGCACTCAAACCGTAGGCGCCGCCATGCTCCTGGGACGACGATACAGGAGCAGGACTTTACCGAGCGAGCGCCGAGGGGAAGGAAATAATCCGGTCCCGAGTCTCCCGACTCGTATTTTCTATTCCCCGTCGATTGAACTGATTTCGGGTACCAGGCTTTTTCTCGCTCACGGATTTTCTGGCACGGCTAACTCCCAAACGGGTCCGGGGTTTCGACGCGGGAGGGAAATCTCGGCGCGATTTCTATTCCGCGGCCGCGCGGGGATACCGGCGGTATTCGCCGTATCCAAACGAGCCATACGTGACCCCCTCCCCGGCTTGAACTGCATGCTGCATGTTGCATGCCCTCCCCGGAACTGCCCCCTGCCCGTGTGTTTACGAGGACCTCACCACGACTCACCAGTAGTCACCACGACGTGCGTCGTCCCGAAGCTAAAAGACCCAAAGCTCGCTCGCAGGGCAGGGCGTAACCCCAGCACTTCTTTTGTCGCTTGCTCAGCCCCGCCCGGCGAATCGGACAGCGGCGGCCGGCGGCGCGGCTTCCCATCGCATCAGTGACGATCGCCGTGGCGGATGCGGACGACTACGGCGGCAGGGACGAGCTTAGCGCGGACGACTACGGTGGCGGCAGGAACGAAACCTTTGGTAAGAACAGCCTCACTGTTCCTCTTTCCTGAGGCCGCGACGCCGACGCCCTCCATCTCGTCGGACTCGAGGTGTGCATCATGTTCAGCGGCATCACGTACTGGTGGTGGCCCGGCGGCGGCGGCGGCAGTGCTGCTGGGGGGAGAGCGCGCCCGCCCGGCGTAAGGGTCGGCCCCGGAGATCAGGAGCCCGCCGCCAACACCGCCGCTCTTGTGGTGAGGGGTGCGCCATGGCGGGCGCCAGGAGGCGGTGCGCGGCTAGGTGGCCGTGCCCGTGGCCGAGGCCGTGGCTGCTGAACCGCGGATCTGCTCCGCCTTCAGACGGCGGCGCACATGTCGTGGTGCAACGGGTGGCTGCTGTTTGCGAAGCTGGTGCTGCTGGACTGCTGGTGGCGTCCGCTGCATCGACCTCTGTCACTGGTGCAGGGGTTCTGGCGCCGTTGTCCCTAATAATCTATGTTCCATTCAAGAACTTGGCAAGCATTTGTGTTCTGAGGCTCTGGAGGTCGGTGTGGAGAGATCGGCACTACCGGGTTCCTGCACTTTCCCGTGGGGCAAATAGTTTCCGTCGGCCGTTCACGGAAAGGAGATCCTTTCCCGTGAGCAACGAGAGAAACATCACGGGGAAAGCAAATACGCCGCGGGAAATAACCTTTCCCCGTGAGGCATAGCTCACGGAAAAGCCCCCTCCTTTCCCGTGAGAACGGGCTCACGGGAAAGGTAACCGCCGTGAGCCCCAGCCCCGCTCTCCGTCCCCCCTGTCCCCTTTCCCGTGACAACTCCGTCTAGCTCACGGGAAAGAGTTTCCCGTGAGCGTGCTTTCCCGTGGGCTGAACAGCGGCGGCCTCGGCAAAGGGCTCCCTTTCCGTGAGTACAATATCCTCGCTCCACGGGAAAGACACTCCGGGAAATTCTTTTTTTTTTTTTTTTTAGATTTTCATCTCCAAACTTTTTCTACACTTCTAGCACATCATATGACACTCCATGTTAAAAGTTTAGTGAATTATTGACATTATTTGATATATTTAGGTAATTATTCTCTTTTATGGGAATTTTGAAATGAGGCCAAATTTGAACTACAAGTGCTTCAAATTGTTGAAAAAAAATTAGTAGAAAATTTAAATTCCTCATACTCAACACAACGTAAGACCTTGCATTTAAAAAATAACGAAATCGGAACATCTTAATACGAAATCATGAACGTTAATCCTTGTTCGAGTGGTTTAAAAATTCTAGAAAATAAACCGACGTGCAAAAAATCATGAAATTTGATAATATGTCATGATATCTTATGCCGAGGCTATGATAAAAAAATTGGGAACGTTTTGCATAAGTTGGCACGTCTGATGTTCACAAGCTCCAACATCTACGTAGAAGTTTCATGTTTGTTGAGAGTGATCTAGTGTGATTTCATGTGGATGTGGTGGTCAAGTTGTGGTTTTGGCTCACGAAACTTTTTCTATATGCAACAGACCTCGAGATATTGTGTCATGTCTATTTTTAGAGAATTTTTGGATTATTTTGGTAATTATTATAATTTTTGTTGTAGTGAAGTAAATACAATTTTGAAAAAAGGAGATAGAACCACATGAAATAATGACCATTTTTTTCGCGAAAAGGATCAATTATGTATGGGTGAGTGTATGTGATAAGGTATTTTTGAAGTAATCTTGATCAAAGTTTGAAAATATATATGTTAGAAAAAGAAAGGGGAGTAATAAATTTAATTTCGAAAAAAATTTCCCCCGTGAGCAGCTCTCACGGAACGGTAGGAGATTTCCCCGCGAGCTAATCACGGGGAAAGGGGTCGGTGGGACCCGCTTCCCGTGTGGCGGCGGTGGACATTTAAAAAAAATACGAGATTTCCGTGATGGATGCGGGCCGCTCACCGAACGGCGAGAAAGATTTCCGTGAGCTAATCACGGGAAAGGGTCGGTGGGACCGCTTCCCAGGTGGCGGTGGATATTTAAAAAAGGGGTCGGGCTTTCCCCGTGATGGATCCGGGCGCCACGGAAAGGAGTTGTCTTTCCCGTGAGCGGCCCGGATCCATCACGGGAAATCGATTTTTTTGAAGTTTAGTCAACCCCGCCAGCTCCCCCACCTCTCACTCGCCTCTCACTTTCGAACACACACGCGCCGCCCCCCGTCGGCCGCCGCCAGGTGCCCCGCCGCCCATCCCCCCCGCCTGCTGCCCGCCCCTGGGCATCCCCATCCGCCGCCCGCCGCCCACGGCCCGCCGAAGACGGAGTAAGGTGGGAGGGGGAGGGGGAGGGGGAGGGGGAGGGGGAGGAGGGAAGAGGAGGAGGCGGGAGGGGATGGGGAGGAGGGAAGAGGAGGAGGGAAGAGGGAGAAGGAGGAAGGAGGAGGAGGAGGAGGGAAGAGGAGGAGGAGGGAGGCGTAAGGGAGGAGAGGAGGAGGAGGGAAGAGGAGGAAGAAGAAGAAGGGAGGAGAGGAGGAGGAAGAAGGAGGAGGAGGAGGAAGGTGGGGAAGGGGGAGGTGGAGGAGGAGGCCGGGAGGAGGAGGAAGGGGAGGGGAAGAGGAGGCCCCGACGCTGCCGCCTCGGCGTGCCTCGACACCGGTGCCCCGACATCGCCGCGGCCGCACGCTTTGTGACCTCGACCGCCGCCCACCGGGCGAGGAGGAGAGGTAGGGACCGCCCCACCGGTTGTCCGTCCGCCCGCCTGTCGTCTTCACCGCAGTTGTCGGCCATCGTGCCCTTGATGTGAATGTGGTTGTCGGCTATCGTGCCCTTGATGTGAATGTGGTTGTCGGCCATCGTGTCGTATGTTTTGTTTGCGGTATTGGAAACCTCCCCGTGCAGGGGAGGTTCTGCGAAATTTTGAACTTATCCCCCTGTGTTTCTTTGTATGCGAGAGAGGAACCCTCCGGAGCCGAGTTGCTTTGCCGAGCCCAGTCTCTTGGCGGCCCTGATCTTCTTCCTCGCCGGCTAGCGACTCCCACCGCGACCCTAGGTATGACCCCCTCCTTCCGTGTCATGGTCGTAGCTAGATCGCGCGGCTTCGGTTAGGGCGTCTCCGTTCGAAAGAGATACGGTTGGAAGTATGCGGATCCCCGCATACCTATAACCGTATCTGTTTCAAATTGTCCACGTTTTTGGACAGCCCGAGGATGCGTAGATGAGGTTAGTTCCATGCTCCACTCTGTCGATTCAGAGTTTCGGCAAAGATCTCCCCTGTTGTTCTTTGAATACACGGCTCCCCTCTCGGGAGGACGTGTATTTGGAGAACAAATGGGAGGTGCTGCCGAAATTCGCCCTCGGATAGGAGTGGAGCATGGAACTTACCTCATCTACGCATCCTCGGGTGGGATTAGGACCTATCTTCACCTATTAGATGGTAGGATCCTTGTGTAGATGCACTGCATTCTTATATTCTTAGCGCATATGATAGAGAATGGATGACCGCGGCGTGGATATACAATGGCTGGAGGAGTTTTGGAGATTATGACCATGAATGGGTTAAGAAGAGCGCTTAGTGTTTTCGTGGACAATGCTTTTCGAATGCTCGAGGTGCGAGTAAGGTTTGGTGTCCATGCAAGAAATGTGGGAATAAAAAAAGGCAAAGTAAGGATGACATGTCTAAACATCTTCCCATGTATGGATGGACGGATGGCTATAAGCGGTGGATCTTCCATGGTGAAACCGAAATGTATGAGAGACGAGGTGGTGAGGCAACGCATCGATGATCTTGCTTCGATGCGGGATAGGAGACATGATAGATGACTTTCATGCCGGAAACTTTGATCAAGGACTTGGTGATGAGGGGGAGGAGGAGCGGAAGAAACCGCAAAGGCCTATTATACCATGTTGGAGGCAAAGACGTAAAACCCCTTCACGACTATTGTGAGGTCTCCAAACTAGATGCCATTTCACGCCTTATGGACTTGAAGGCCCGATGCAATATTAGTCGAGACGGCTTCACCGACATGTTGACGATCTTTGGGGGCTTGCTTCCGCGAGGTCACGTCGGCTGCCAAAGAACATGTACGAGTCGAGAAAACTCCTCAAGGTACTCAAGATGCCATACGAAAGCGATACATGCTTGTGAGAACGGGTGCGTCTTATTTAGGAAAGACTACAAAGATGATACACACCGCCCAAAGTGTAAATCCTCAAGGTTCATAGAGGTAGACCCCGTGAAGACGGTGAGAAGAGGCGACTTAAGGTCCCCGTGAAAATCCTACAGTACCTTCCCCTTCGGACCGAGGTTACAACGGATGTACATGACCGAGGAGTCAAAAAAACGATGACATGGCACAAAGATAGGCGTCGCTACAATCCGGATAAGATGGTACACCCATCCGATGCGAAAGCATGGACCCATTTCAACAATATTCATCCCGACAAAGCTATGGAGGCTCGTAATGTGCGTGTTGCTCGGCAAATGATGGGTTCAATCCTTATGGAATGATGGCTGCCCCATACACTTGTTGGCCCGTATTCGTTATCCCGCTCAATCTCCCTCCCAGGCGTCGCTTTCAAAAGAAGAACATTCTTTTGTCTTTGATAATTCCCCGCCACCCGGGAAATAAAATGGGTGTGTTCTTAGAGCCCGTGATTGATGAATTGATCAAAGGTTGGAATGAAGGGTTTTGGACGCATTTAACCAAGCTTTGAAGAGAAATTTCGGGATGTACGTGTGGTACCACTACTCCCCGCATGATTTCTTGGCGTATGGGATATTACGTGGCTGGTGTGTGCACGGCAAGTTCCCTTGCCCAAGATGCAAGGCGGCTCGAGGTTCACCCGGTTGAAGAAGGGTGGCAAGTATTCTCGTTCGACAAGCATCGACAGCTTCCTCCCTCCCGACCATGCATTCAAAGCTAGACAAGAAGAACTTTACGAAAGGTCTCCAAATTCTGGACCCAAAACCGAGATGATAACAAAGGCGAGGTACGTGCTCAAGTGGATTCTCTTATGGCTGATGAAAATGGTGTCTTTGTGGGTTATGGCGAGGATCATGCATGGACTCACAAGTCGATTAGAGAGGCTCCCCTATTATGATGACCTTCTTCTTCCACATAACCTTGATTTCATGCATACTGAAAAGAACATCACCGAGTATTTTCTTGGAACATTCATGGAAACTAGCAAGTCAAAGGACAACGTTAAGGCTAGAATTGATCCGCGCAGAGTTGTGTGACGTAATCGAAGCAAGAAAATGAAGCCTCCTAGCAATGGCAAGAGATGGAAAAAACCTAAGGCCGATTACGTGTTGAGCAGGCCCCAAAGGAGGGAAGTACAACCGTTTCGAAATTAATGTTCCCTCGATGGGTATGCAAAGAAATCGAGGAGGGGAGTGAACTTATCTACTATGCGAATCAATGGGCTCAAGAGTCATGACTACCACATATGGATGGAGCGGCTTCTTACAGTGATCCTGCCAATCTTCATATGTTGGAAGACGTAGACATGGATGATAGTGATCATGAGGATTATGATCCGATAGTGCGAAAATCGTGGCGAGGGGATGAGGATTATTTCTAATACATGTAATACTATGCATCTCTTAATAATTATGTTACGATTATTGGTTTTTCATCTCTTCATAATTATGTTCTATTTAATTTTGCATTTTACTAATTATCTATATCTAATTGCAGGTGATTCAAAAAAGATGCCTCGAGCGAATGTCCTCAAGAAAATGACCAGGTTGACCAGAAATTCAGAAGTGTATCCGAGCTAGGGCAAGGGCAAGACGAAGGGGAAGCGTTAGAGCCACCTCCTCCGCCATAGGGTAGGGGCGGGGCGGCGTCGTGCACCCCGACCATCGCCGCCACCACCGGGTGCACGAGGAGGAGGAGGCGAAGGAGGAGGCGGAGGCGGAGGCGAAAGGGCGTGGACCTCTCGGCGTCGCGAAGACGCGACCGCCGGCGCGTCGCACCACGGAGGACTAGCCGGAGTACGGGAGGGGGTTCCTCTTCCTCGCCGTAGGCGTGTCTACTTGCGAGGCCCCTCCGACTCCCGGATCGACTACCCGCGGGACCGTAAAACCAACCATAAGACCCCCAGTACAACCAAGGTAATTTACTTTACATTTTAGCACTACTTTCTTATTTTTCGGTTTCAAAATCGTAATAGGAACTAATCATTATTCTTGATCATTTGGGCAGGTCTTTTGTTGTCACCGCGAACTCGATTAAAGGACGCCTTCCCAATGGCATTCTTGGTATTCTCGGTCAAGAAGCACTACCACGGCCTTGTTACCATCGACGGAGTAGAGCATCTTTATCCACGTCGTTCCACCCGATATGTGGACTTTGAGGACAACTATGATGAGGATGGCATAAAATATAGCAACAAGGCAAAGCGTGTGATCAAAGAGTTTTGGGTAAGTCTATGTCGCACAGAAAAAGTGTACAAATACATCGCTTCAAATTCTAATGTTAGAAATAATGACTTATTACATTGCTTCTATGTGTAGAAATACTTCAAGATCGAGGAGGGATTCGAGGCCGAGAAGGATGAAGTGGCTCTAAAACGCTGTTTCAAGCTTATGTCGAGAGATGTGGCACGAGGCACGTGGCCGGGCCGTCGGGGCGTGGTACGCGACATACGATAAAAGGAGGCTCGATAAGGGCGAATGGAAAACGTTGAATCGACCAAAGAACAATACATGCGGGTAAATATTGAATGGCCATACTAAGTTTAATTATGCTTAATGTGATTTTTATAATATGTGTTATACTTGGTGTCCTGTGAGGTGATTCCGCGGTGGTGCTTGCTTCATAGGCGTTCTTTGGGAGCCAGTGGTGGACAAGTGGGTCGACATGAGTTATGAGGAGGTCCACAGCGACTATCGAGAACGGCGTGCCATGATGCCGTGTACCACACCATCAAGGCAGCCTTAATCTCGCGCCTACCAAGCTAGATATGTAAGTGTTATCCAATTCTTATTTTTCGATGTGCAACTCAATACTTTTTAAGCATTCTAGCTACTTTTCTTTTTTTCTCACACGGGGAGGAGACACATGGCGTGCCAATCAGCATGCTTCGAGGCCTTTGCTTGCTCCCACACGGGCAAGTATAAAGATCCCGCGGTCATCTTCAACCCTGAGGCTGGGCCCGAAGCCTACACCAACCCCGACCGCCTCACGAGAAGATCGGTAGGTACACCGAAGTGGCGAGGAGCGGTATGGAGAAAGCTTCGATCCCCGCGGCCACAACATTGAGGGGACATCGCCATGATCACGGAGGAGGCAAGAAGCACGGGCGGTACTATTTGGGTCATAGCGTTATGAACCCGCACCACACAAAGAAGCTATCGAGCTCAGAGCACGCTCGGGGGCCCGATGATACGCGGCGGCCAACCACTTACCGATCTACGGTCTCCGGACTTGAGGTTTATTTATTTTTATTTAAGGTTCATTTATCGTTACATACTCTTTCTTCGTGTTCTAACTTTGTGTTGAAATAGGCCCGATAGAGGAAGAGAGGAAGCGGGGAGGAGGCCGAGGGAGAGGGGGGCGGCTAAGGGCTCAGTGGAGGAAGAGAGGGCTCGAGCGGAGCGAGAGAGGGCTGAAAGCAAAGACCAAAAGAGCATGGAAGCTCTCCTAGGGTACCTCCAAAGGTGTTGGTGGCCAGCTTGGTGTGCAGCTGCCACCGGAGATCGCCTTCCCGCCACCGCCCGTCTACGTCCCCACCGCCCGTCGTCGTCCCCCACCGCCCGCCTACGGTCGGCCGTCGATCTTCCCTCCACCGCCTGGAGCCTCTCACGTGAGTTTGTCTCCCTTAACTCGAAATATGCATATATGAATGTGAATGGATATGATGGAGTTTTGAATGCACCATGAGATGTGCACGTGGACATGTGGTTGTCGGCCATCGAGCCGTTGTTTTTCTTTGCAGGTTGGAAACCCCTCCGTGCGGGAGAGTCTGCGAAATTTCTAACTATTTATCTTCTTTTTTTTTCAAGTGAATAGAATCTACCTTGAATTTTGTCTAACAAATGCAATATCTTTGTCTACGCGGGATCAATCTCATGCCTCGAACCCAACTCCGGAGCGAACGCTTGGGACCGAGCTCTTGGAGCAACAAGAAGGCGGGGGGTAAATGGTTCGAGGTTGTGATGATTTAGGTGAAAAACTTGTGAACTTGATCTTAGAGCCTGTCATTCGATGGTTGAACACATGCTATTGTGAACTTGAACTTGTGACTTGTTGGATTTTATGTAATATATGTGGTATTGTGGAGATATGTGATATGTGTGAAATCTGTGATATGTGGTATATATATATATATATATTTATATCTGTATTGTGTGCTGGAAAAAAAAAAATAAATAAAGGCCAAACCTTTCCCGTGAGTCGACCACGGCTCACGGGAAAAGAGGCCAAATCTTTCCCAATGAGCACAGGTTGACTCACGGGAAAGTGAATGGATATCCCGTGAGCAACTCCGTTATGCTCACGGGAAAGAACCCAAAACGCCGTTTTTATGCTACGAGCCCACGTAGGCCATAACGGGATCCACACCTCCACCGTTGACCCCCCCCCCCGTTAACTCTATCCCGTGAGCTAAATAGGTTCACGGGGAAAGTATATCCCGTGAACAATAGCTGTGTTCACGGGAAAGGGTGATTTCCCCGCCCTTTTTTTCTCGACATAGATATCCTGTGATTTACCCCCGGAAAGGCTTTCCGGGGTAAAAGGGCCTTTCCGTGAGCATACGCCTCACGGGAAATCGCTTGATTCCGGTAGTGAGGCGGCGGCCGATTGGTGGGTGTTGGGCAAGAAGGTTGCGTGCAGTGAAGCTGTTGTTGATTCAGTTCTGGACTCAGGTTTAGACCCTGAAACCAATTTTGTTCGTTGAGTCCTTACTCTCAATTTCATGTATAAACAACTCATTTGGTGTTAACAACAATCGTTCATGGGGTGGCAGTTCGTTCTTCAGATCATTTTGTGTGCCTTCAACCGAAGCCATTCGTTCTTCAGATCATATGAATGCCAACTCCTGCCAATGGTACAAGAGCTGAATCTGGGAGGCAGTCCGCACATCTTAAGAGCAAAGATACCAATGCTACATCATGGCCTATTGGAACAAAGTGTAGTTCAAACACAAAAGAACACCGATAAGGTTGGTGATTCTGATCTATTGGAACTTTTTTATCCCTGATCTATTGGAACATGACTTATATGAGCAGCATGCCACATCATGATCTAGAGTAAAACGATGATTTGTCTGATTCCTTGCTGAAATCTCTACCTCAACTTGAGATTTATTCAGATGATGCCGTCAGTGCTATTGGTTCCAAGTATTTTTGGAAAGTCAGAAGAGATATTGACGAGTAAGCATCCAAAACTCGAATTCATGCCACAGGTTGTATTTATTTTTTTTTACTAGGGGAATCCCACCGCGGCGTTGCTGCGGAATTTAGAAAAAATGCAATGATCATAAGTGAAATTTTCATGATATACTTTCTGCCTAATAGGGATATATTAACTTATTACAAATAGCTGAAATAACATTGTTTTAGAGTGATCACAGTTATTAATTTTGACCAAAGTGCGAAGTTATTTCTGACCAAAGTGCGAAGTTATTTGACTTGCTCTATGTTTACGTAGTATAACCACAAAAACTATTCAGACTTCATAATGTATGGTGATGCATTTTTAAAGGAGGGCTCATAATTCTTTATTTGGGTGAGTCCTTGTCATCTGATGTAACTTCATGCATGATGTTGAGAAGAACCTGCAATGGTTAAATGTATTAGTAGTGAATACATTATAGATATTAGAAATTTAAATTTATTAATCAATTTTTTGTTTTGCGGACTGCAATAAATTCTGAATTACCTCTCAATCTGTCTTTTGTTTTCCTTGCGGATGAACTGGAGCCTCTTGGTTAAGGTCTAACCTTCGCTTTGTCTGTGTGTTGCTGCAGAATATAATAAAATTAAATATGCTATAGATTTGTAGATTACGTTGATGCATGTCGTATCGTGTTGCCGCGGGTAAGGACTGGGAATGTTGATCACTAAAAATTTTTCTGTTATATATATAGAAACCTTATATTATATAATATATACAATATAACATATTTTCTGTTATATATATAGAGACTTTATATTATGTAATATATACAATATAACAACAAATTTTCTGTTAGCAGTGAAATGAACTTGCTCACGTAAGTAAAAGTTAATGCACAACGCATATGGCGAGTCACATTGTCGGCCAACTACTATATTTTTTCTTTTCTTTCTTTACCGTGCTTTGGTATGTTTTATTTTATTATTTTTTTTTTTTTTACCGTGCTTTGGTATGTCTTTGCTCGATCACGGATTGTGGCAACATACAGGCACACACATTGTTTCCTAAAATAAATTGGTACGGTACAGTCTGATCACTTTCACAGTCTAGCGACAATCACACAAATTCAGACACCTACAAAGCCTAAAAATTGTTGCTAACACAGAACAATTGTTCACAATCTACATGTTATTGTTGCCCACTTCAGTTAGTGCAAGCATCGGCTAAACAGGTTCACTTCAGGCATCAAAGAGGCTGTAAATCAAAGAAGCATCAACACATCCCCGTGGCAGTGAGCCTCGGCAGGGGCACACCGGCGCGGGGGCATGGGTACCTACGTGGTGCAGGTGCTCCAGCGCGGGGGGCAGGGGCTTCAGTGCGTGGCGGGGGGGGCTTCGTGTGGGCCGGGTGAGAGCTCGGGCGCGTCGGGCGGCGCATCTTTAGGGGCGGCGGGGGCTCGGCGCGTCCCACCGGGGCGGGCGAAGGGCGGGGTGGCTCCGGCGTGGTGGTCGCGGGCTTCGGATCGTGGCGGGGTCTCCGGTGCGGTGGGCGACGCTGCCCTCCTCGGCGAGCAGTGGCGCCCTGCTACGGCTCGGATGGGAACGAAGTCCGGGATGGCCTCGATCGAAATAGGTGGGTGGCCTCGCTTGCTTTAAATAGCGAGGAAGCGGGGCGACGGATGGCCTCGATCGCTTGGCCTCCGATTCTTCCGTTTTGACAACTGAACATGCATGGTGGGCATCCTTTCGATCGCTTGGTTCCACGCATGCGGAGGGAAAGCGAAGAGGCCGCCGAGAACTGAGGAGACGAAGACGAAAAAGAATAGGCCGGCTCGGGATCGGGCGGGGGAAACAAAACCCACGACCAGCGCAAAAGCTACGGGGAAAAAGGCCCAGGAAACGACGTTCATACGCGTGCGGAGAAAAGACGGAGCGGCGGCGCACAAAGCTAGGATTCAGTTTCAATTTCAGTTATCACTTCCGGGACCAATCGAGGCACGAGAATTCCCTAAGCGTGGATAGTGGGGAGCTCCTATATAGGAGTTTTAGATACCACTACACTTGTCTATAAGTGAATGGGAATATTGATATCAATTTTGGTATAATAGAGTATCTAGCTTTTTATTGATTCTTCATTACATACTTGCATGGAAGTATTGCTTTGTAAAGTGTTAGTGTTCAGTAAGGAGGATGAGTTAATGCGTTGGCCCTCATCGAGCAAGGTTGACTGACATGAACAAATAATAGGAATTTGAACTTGAGCAGGACAACAGCAACAAAGTGGAAGGATATAGAATCTCATTTAGAATGGTAATACTTTAGTGAGATCTGAATTCATAGAAGGAAGAAGTCCAGATTACTCCCTCCTCGTATTAAGTTTGTCCGCATAACCCCTAAACAATTTTTGCGTTCATATCATCCCCATGGTTTCACAAACCAGCGCACTATTCACCTTTAGTAGCTAATTAAAACCAGATTAAGCAACTCGTGGGTGGTTTTGCCAAATTGGATGCCACACAAGCGTATGACATGGCAACAAATCACGTAGTGCAAATACCCCCACCATGTTTCCTACGGCCCAACCCATCTCCTATCTTATTAGTATTTATTCCGATGGTCTATGCCGTCATCTCTATTTCTTCGGCGTCGTCTCTATTTCTTCGGCGGCTTGCAGTCTTGATCGGAAGTGACCTGATGATTGCAGCGTAGAAGAGTTGATTGGTGGCCGCGACGACAACAAAGTTGACGAGGTGTGTTCCTCTAATCCTAATTGGATACAAATCGGCTCTAGTGTGGAATTTAGGGGTGTACATGATAGGGCTGTAACGGTTGTAAATATAGGGCTTTGATTTCTTTTTCTTTTGTTTACAGCGGTGGCTCATAACGATTTAGACTTTCCTTCTTAATTATGACTTTATTATTGTGTCATATTTGTTGTCGATAGGGCCAATGGATCCGGTAGACATTCTTCTGGTTAGATTTCATTTTGGAGGCCAGTTTGATTATGATGGGTTCGCAGTGAACTATGTTGGTGGCTCTGTGGGGATGTCTTCTATAGAGAGGGACAAATTATCACTACCAGAATTGAGAGGGCATCTATCAGATCATACTACAGTTAGTGTAGAAGACCATGTGGTTTTTTACTGGCTATATCCTGGTGAAGAAATTAGCAGCGGTTTGAGAAGGCTTGGAGATGATCAGACGTGCCTTTACATGTCTCAGTGCATAAGTGACAGTGGAGTAGCAGAGGTGTTCGTGGCTGGAGAGGTAGTTGATGATCAAGTGCAGTCTTCTTCTTGCAGCAGGGGAATGAATTATCACACTATAAAGAATTCACAGGAAGAAGACAAAGATAAATCTGAATCTGAAGGTGAGGAGGATACATCAGAATCTGATGAAGATTATGTAGTATGTGATGAGGATGCATCTGAATCTGACGAAGAAGCAAACCTATTCAAGAGTACTGCGTGTGTACTAAGAAAGAATCCTGCTGCCAACATTGGGACAGAACAAAGGGGAAGGTTCCTTAATGTGCACATCCAAGAAATTGAAGAGGCGGATGCATTACAAGATGAGCCTGACCCACCATTGTTTGACTCAAGTGAAGAGGCCAGTTATGACTCTGATCAAGCAGCTGAAGGTATTAGAAGACAGAGCAGGTTTGCAAGATATGATGGTGAGGCTCAGACTCCAGTATTTTGTGTTGGCATGACTTTCACAGGAAGGAAAGAATTTAAGGATGCCTTGATCAAGTATGGGCTAGAAACTAGGAGACACTTGATCTTTCCAAAGGATGAGAAGTCTCGGATAAGAGCCAAATGTTCATGGAAGGGCTGCCCTTGGGTCATCTTGGGCTCTACCAAGACAAACAGTGATCGATTTCAGATCAAGTCGTACAATGATGAACATATTTGCCCCAAAAGAAAAGACAATAGACTTGTCACCGGGCCAAGAATAGCAGACAAGTATGAGCATATCATTAAAGCAAATCCATCGTGGAAGCTCCAAAACATAAAAGAGACTATGTTGATTGACATGGGTGTAGATGTATCAATGTCCAAGGTTAAGAGAGCAAAGTCTATAGTGATGAGAAGGGTGTATGAATCTTGCAAAGGAGAATACGCCAACATTTTTAACTATCAGGCAGAAATAATTAGAAGCAACCTAGGGAGTACTGTTGCAATATGCTTGGATCCTGAATATGTTGAGCCGGTTTTCTAGAGAATTTATATATGTTTTGATGCTTGCAAGAAAGGGTTTGAAGCTGGGTGTAGGAAAGTGATTGGTGTAGATGGGTGTTTTTTTTTTAGGGAGCATGCAATGGTGAGCTCATTTGTGCTCTAGCGAGGGATGCAAACAATCAAATTTACCCCATAGCTTGGGCTGTTGTTGAGAAAGAAACTGAACATTCTTGGACTTGGTTCTTGGGATTACTACAGAAGGATCTACAAATGCCTATAGGTGGCAAGGGATGGGTTATAATATCAGACCAGCAAAAGGTACCAAAAATTACTTGTTCTATGCTTGTGATTCATTAACATGCTCATAATTGTATATGCTTTGATATTTGTTGCAGGGTCTTCTCAATGCGGTTGCAAATCTATTCCCTGACATTGAGCATAGGATGTGTACAAGACACATATATGCCAATTGGAGGAAGAACCATAGGAGCAAAGACTTTCAAAAGCCATTCTGGAAATGTGCAAAGGCATCAAGTGTGCCTTTTTTCAACTTTTGTAGAGCTAAGCTAAGTTAACAGTTGCAGGTGCCAAAGACATGATGAACACAAACCCCAAGCACTGGAGTAGAGCATGGTTCAACATTGGCTCCAATTGTGACAGTGTAGACAACAACATGTGTGAAAGCTTCAACAATTGGATAGTTGATGTCAGGGCTCTTCCAATTATTTCCATGCTTGAGGGCATTAGGACTAAGGTCTTTGTAAGGATACAACAGAATAGGACTAAATCTGCCAATTGGACTTCAAGAATTTGTCCAAACATTCTTAAGAAGCTCAACAAGTTCATCAATCTAGCACAGAAATGTTCTGCCATTTGGAATGGAAAGGATGGATTTGAGGTTAAAGAATGGGACAAGAGGTATAATGTTGACATAGATAAGAGAATATGTTCTTGTAGGTACTGGCAACTAGCAGGTATCCCTTGTGCTCATGCCATCACTGACTTATATCTGAGCTCTAAGTCACCTGAAGATTACATAGCAGAATGCTATTCCGTTGAGCATTACAATAGGATCTATGATCATTGCATGATGCCAATGGAGGGGTGCACCAGTGGCCAACGGACCATCGCAAACCAAAGCCTCCTGCATATGTGAAGATGCCAGGTAGGCCAAGAAAAGAGAGAAGAAGAGAACAAGGTGAACCTGCCAAGGCCAAAAAGCTTTCTAAAGTTGGCATCAAAGTTACATGCAGTAAATGCCACAGAACAGGTCACAACTCAAGGTCATGTGGCAAGAGTAAATCCAAAAAGAGAGGCATTATGGAGAAAGGCAAAGAGGCAAGTACTAATATACTATCGAACCTCTGTAAATTGAACCATTGCTTATATGTTGTAAACTAAAAAATATTCTTGCTTTAACTACTAAAACTTGCAGGTGCTACAGGAGGGAAGGCCACAAAAGAAGACTAAAGGAAATGGTGCTGGCAAGGCTCAAAGATGCTCGCAAGCCAGTGAACTGAACTGAAACGTACTCAGTTTTTGTTCAGCTTAGCAGCAAAGATGCTCGCAAGCTAGTGAACTGAACTGAATCGTACTTAGTTTTTGTTCAGCTTAGCAGCTCTGTTTTGCAGGGACAAAACTATTAGGAACTCAGCAGCTCTTTTCGTCAAATACGATGTGCTCAACTAGTTACTTTTGTGTTGAACCACAACTTTAATTTGAATTGGAATTTTATTCAGTCCTCAACTTAAGTTATGTCAGTCTGAGTGTGTGCTGTAAGTGTGTGCGTGCTATAAAGTGTGTGCATGCTACAATTGTGTGCGTGCCTCCTCATGCTTTCAGCTGCCGCAGCTGATGATGGTGAGCATCTGCTTCTGTCACCAGCAGTCACTAATTGCGTGGTCCAAATGGTGTGCCCTATCGGCTGCCTGCAGTGAACAAAGCTACACGGGAGAAAACAAGAAGATAGAAGATGGGCTGGGCCGTAGAGAACAGGGAGGGGGTTATGTGCACTACGTAATTTGTTGCCATGTGGTACGCTTGCGTGGCATCAATTTGGCAAAACCACCCACGAGTTGGCTAATCCGGTTTTAATTAGCTACTAAAGGTGAATAGTGCCCTGGTTTGTGAAACCACGGGGATGATATGAACGCAAAAATTGTTTAGGGGGTTATGCGGACGAACTTAATACGAGGAGGGAGTAATCTGGACTTTTTCCTAGAAGGAATGATAATGGTATCTCATATCAATATTTGTAAAAAAAACTGGATGCCGGATGTGGTATCTAGAAGAATCATTGAGGAAATTATTGCTTTCATCACTAAACAGAGGCAGACATTGTTGTTTTTTGCTACTCTTAGTGTTCTGGAATAGGAAGCCTCTTTTTTTATTAGTTCACTAGGCTCTTTTTGTACCTTATGATTAGATCATTTTTATAAACGGAACCATTACTGTTAAGTCCGTCAGGATTCTCACCTTACAGTTTGGATGTTACCTTGATTTAGCTATGTTTTCAATCAAATATATAATCTGCGTGCAATTTTGCTTGGCCAAACACACTGTGGTGCTATTTGTAGCATGTTGCTTGATGCAATTTTTATTTTCATGACATCCTCATGTTCGTGATTTAATTTCTTCATCTTTGATCTAGAAGGGAGTTTAAATTTTACATCCTTGGCACACATCACTATTGCAATATCTTTTTAAATAATTGTATAACACACGCTCATACTTATGTTATTGTGGTATTATGTTTTCCCGTTGTAACGCATACAGGCATTTACCTATACAATATATAAGACATGAATCTTTATAAATTTTGTTTGTGTTTTTACCGTTGCGTTAGCACGGGCATTATATATACTAGTGTTTATATAGCACTCCTATGGGACTTGTATCTCAAGTAATCACTAAAGGTTTCCTTATATTTTGAAATACCTTTTACAAGCAACTCTTATTCTTTTCATAATAGGAGATTTCCTTATAGATTGATATCTCATTCACGCCAAAAACCTAGTCCTAATCCAATACAAAGATGACGCGGATGACGCGGGCAGCAGTGGTGGCAGCGGCGCTGGCCCCCTCGGAACGCGCGCCCTCCCCTCCTAGGCCGTCCTGGCCGGTTCGGCCATGCCTGCCCTCCCGGGTTGGGCCGGACTTGTGCTGTGACAAAACACACTTCAAAAACCAATGCAACAAGATACAAACATCTGAATCAAACACATGCAACATATTTGTGAAGCATGTGCAATATCGAATAAACACGGTTGCAATATGCATACGAAAAACACATATGAAACATATCTCTTAAACATTTAAAATACTCCACACATGCTACTGCAACATGCTGCTGAAACACAATTGCAACATACGCAACATGTGCAACATCCCCGATCTACTTTTCCAACATCTATATAATTTAACTTCAACATACTTCTGAAACAATTGAAACATACAATGGAAACATAGTGTGGGGAGAGAGATTTGGCACAGGGGAGCACCATGGCCGCCGAATAAGTGGTCATTGGGGGGCCCCTAGTGGGGAGGACGGCGTGTGTGGGAGCGGCGCTGCTGAGGTGGGAAGGACGCTATGGTTGGGAAAGGGAGCCGTCTGGGGGCAACAGCAGCAATATGGCGGAGGGCCACCTTGGTGTGGTGTCGGTTGTCGAGCCTAGCACGGGGGGTGCATGCCCGGTGTGGGGGCGCGTGAGGACGGGGCAGTGGGGGCGGGCATGTCGACAAGCCTAGGTGCGGAGGAACTCATCGAAATGGGGCGGGAGCGGACAAGAGAAGCGGGGCTCGACGGAAGAGGCTACGGTCTACGTGAGCTGGCGTGCGGATAAGGAAAGAGATCGCGTGAGGGCTAACGCCTGACGCTGTCGATTTCAGGATCAAACCATCAAAAAATCTGGGTTTTGTTGGAGCTCCTAAACAACCGGTTAGACATTAGTTGTTCTCAAGAATCTACTACAGCTATATAGAGAACCCCACTAAAGAGTTCTCTTGACATACAAACATCTTGGCTCAGCGCCCCCACTAAGCATGCATGTCATTCCCACTAAGTAGCCCGCTAGATGTTCTATCTCTTCATGCACGGTGACATCAATCCCACTAAATCCATGTCATTCCTTATTTAAACTCATCAGATGTTTTTTCTTCATGAATAACATTCCTTCTGCACCCATTGGCGGCGCGGGAATCCATAGTTATACATGACAATGAGTGGCTGTGCGGGTGGAGTTCGTGCCAGATATTTTTGGGCGCCGAATGCTGGGCCAGAGCATTACCATTATTATAGAATAGATCTTGGAAGGACTCCAGAAAAACTTGTAAAACACTAGAACTGATCAACGAAAATGGGGGACCTTTGATATCAAGTTCGTGCTCGTGACACTAGAACTAATCCAGGAAAATGGTGGACCATTGATATCGTATTCGTGCTCGTGACAATAGAACTAATCCTGTGAGCGCGCGTACATAAGCAGGTAGAGCGTCGCTAGCATTACTAACCGGGGCACACACAATGGATGCGGCGCCGGCTACCGAGGAAGGCCAGCCATGGGCTGCAGCCTTACGCGACATGGCGAAGCTCATCCCCACGCTACCACTCGAGACGAGATGCTCACCGTACCCGCTCCGTCAGCTTGCCGGCTTCTGGCTCCCCGAGATGATCCTGCCCGGCGTGGCCGCCGTGCACTCGCGCTTCGAGCCGAGGCCCGACGACATCTTCCTCGCCAGCTTCCCCAAGTCCGGCACGACATGGCTCAAGGCGCTCGCCTTCGCCACGCTCAACAGGACGGAGCACCCGCCGTCCGACCCCGGCCACCCGCTCCGCCTCCGAAGCCCCCATGACTGCGTCAGCTTCTTCGAGCTGCCATACGCGCTCGCTGGGAGTGGGAGCCCACCGGACGACGTGTTCGCGTCGTTCCCTTTGCCGCGGCTGCTCACCACCCACGCGCCCTACAGCCTCCTGGCGGAGCGCGTCGTGGCGGACAGCTCGACGTGCCGCATCGTGTACGTCTGCCGGGACCCCAAGGACGTGCTCATCTCTGACTGGATCTTCGCGAAGAAGCATATGGCCGCCACCGCCAAGGGAGCTGGCGGTGAAGACGACGACGATCCGCCACCGTACCTGCTCCAAGACGCGTTCGAGCTGTTCTGCGAGGGCCGCTGCATGTTCGGGCCGCAGTGGTTCCACGTCCTCGGGTACTGGGAGGCGAGCAGGAGGCGGCCGGATAAGGTCCTATTCCTCCGGTACGAGGAGATGCTCCGGGACCCCGCGACCAACGTGAAGAAGCTCGCCGAGTTCATGGGCTGCCCGTTTACCGTGGAGGAGGAAACGGCGGGCGCGGTGGACGCTGTCGTCGAGCTCTGCAGCCTGGACAGTCTCAAAGGGTTCAAGGGGAACCGGGCGGCACGACGACCCAGCTTGCCATCGAGAACGCGAGCTTCTTCCGGAAAGGCGTGGCCGGGGACTGGCGCAACCACCTGACGCCGGAGATGGCGGCGCGGCTGGACGAGATCGTCGACGGCGCGCTGCAAGGGTCGGGGCTCACGTTTGCTGGCGGTGGCACCAACGACTCCGTGTGAAGCCGGGACCGCTCAAGAGCATGCATTGTCGCTTGTTTTCCTAATAATTGGCGTATCCATCTCCAGTATTCACGCTCGTGAATCCTGAACATCTCTCCTTTCTGAACATTTAGCTAATGGATTGTGTGCGCGTCGTCGATTCCCTTTTCTGCAGCATGTGAACTGGAATATATGCTATTGCCCTTACGTGACTTATTTTAATTTAATCTCTTATCTCTTATTGCACGCTTCCGACCACTCGACCGTCGATTTCAGGTGACTGCTAAGACCAATCTCAGTTCGAGTTTCATGTTCTTTTTTTCAGGATCCAAATGTTAGAAACAGTATAAACAAGTTTCACCTCTATACATATACTTTCTTTTCATCACATGCACTATAGGAAAACGGACCGTCGCCGAGAGTACAGTGTTTTGCGAGAGCCTGTGAAACAGCTCGGCAAAGATTTTCAGTCCTCGGCGGCCGCCCCCTCGGTGTAACCTCCTTTGCTGGCAAAGGTAAACCCTAGGCAAAGCGCAACTTTGCCGAGAGTCGACTTCTCGGCAAAGATCGTCCCTAGGCAAAGATATCCTTGCCGAGAGGGACATTCGCCCATTGGCATAGTTCGATCAGTGGCGCCCGTCCATCCCGCTATTTTTCGCCGGCGGCTGCCGTCGACCCGTCGGCAAAGCCTAAACCCTTTGCCGAGAGCCCCAAACGCGTCGGCTCGGCGATTTTTTGAGCATATGGCTAAGAACATATGGAACGCCACGTGTCCCGGACCTTTGCCGAGAGGCCAAGACGGCGGCTCTCGGCGAATTTTTTTCCCCTAAAAGCATAGGGCCAACAACGGATGGAACGCCACGTGTCCGCAGATTTGTCGACGACCGCTATCTTCGCCGAGAGCCTGCTATAGTGGCTCTCGGTAAAGCAACTGTTTCGGCAAAGCAACTCTTTGCCGAGAGTCCTGTCGGGCTCTCGGAAAACATTTTTTGTTTTGAATTTGGCTTCCATATTTTTCTCTAGCATTGCTACAGTGCTAAAAAGCTCCATGTCTAAGTTTGGTAATTTTTTCAAACTTTTTATTATATTTCATGAATTTTCAACATTTATTTGAATTTCTTTTGAAACTAAATTTTAACCTGCAAGTAATTCGAATAATGGATCTAAACCATTTGAAAAATCATATTCGTGCTTGTGGCGTACCTTGACGCCTCATGCAGGTCCACGCCCCAAATTCGAACATCTTTTGCTCAAAACATGTCCATTCACTTGTGGGTGAATGGTTTTTAAATTCTATAAAATGCGAGACGAAATAGAAAAATCATGAAATTTGGCGACTCATCGTGATATTGCATGTGTACACTGTGGTAAAAATTTGAAAATGTTTCATGCATGTTTGGAACCCGACTGCACAAACCTAGACATCTCAACTTGAGTTTCTGCTGCTCGCCACCCACGTCCCTACACAGTCGACACTGCCTCGTGTACGTCTGCTGCGGGACCCTAAGGATGTGCTCGTCTCGGGCCGGCTCTTCTTCACGAAGAAAATGGCCGCCACCGCCAAGGGAGCCGGCGGCGAAGACGACGACGATCCACCGCCGTACCCGCTCCATTCGAGCTGTGCGAGGGCCGCGCATCCGCGGACCGCGGTGGTTCCAAGTCCTTGGGTGCGGGAGGCGGCGGGAGGCGGCGGACAAGGTCTTTGTTCCTCCGGTAGGAGATGCTCAGGGACCCGCGACCAACATAAAGAAGCTTGCCGAGTTCATGGGCTGCCCGTTTACCGTGGAGGAGGATACGGCCGGCGTGGTGGACGCCGTCGTCGAAGCTTCGCAACATGGGCCGATCTCAAAGGGGTCCAAGGGGCTGGGCGGCTGCGACCTAGCTTGCCGCCGACAAAGCGAGCTTCTTCCGGAAGGCGCGGTCGGGGACTGGCGGAACCACCTTGTTGGAACCGGACTCCGGCGAGGAGTCCGGCGGCGGCAGCGGCGCCGGCCGGTGGTGACCGCGCACACTAAAACCCTAACGGCGAGAGAGCGAGAGAGAACGAACAAGAGAGATGTTCACATCAAGCGGCGCGGCTTTTTGGATGCATTAATACGGTCTTGGATACGGGCTTGAAGCCCTCCACCCCGCCGGGTTCCACGACTCCATGGTGCGCCGTTCTTTGCGGACGCCCATGGGACATGCTAGTCTTGCGGCCATGGCGGGGATCACCAAATAAGCGGTCAAGGCACCAACGTCACGATCACCGTTGTACCACTGAATCTATGCTAAACATAAACATGAGTTTGTAACAAACTAATGCCAAACTAATGCACCTAAACCTTGACACGATTATAGGTTCAACATTACACCCCCTTAATCGTGACAAACATTACCGACACCGGCGGTTGACGCATCTCGACAAATTTGATCCTCCCAAGTGGCTTCGTCGGGATGTTCGCAAGGCGCTTGTCGATCTTGACATGATCCACTTCCACAACTCCTTCAACGACACACTCTCTTATGTAATGATAACGAGTATCAATATGCTTTGTTCTTTCATGAAACACTGGGTTCTTGGCCAACTCAATAGCCGACTTACTGTCCATTAGAAGCTTGAATATGCGTGGCTTACTTCTGTCGGATCTGCAATGAGCACGCTCTCAACCACACTCCTTGGCATCTTTGCTGATGCCGATGCAACATATTCAGCTTCACGGCTTGACGGTCACAACCCTTTGCTTCGTGATGTCAGTCACTATGTTCCCATTCAAGAAAAACACAACTCTAGAAGTACTCTTTCTCTTCTCTAGATCACCAGCATGATCACTGTCAGAGTATCCCAACAGTTTCAGGTTTGCAAATGCTCTCCAATTATACTTGCAACCATACTCAGTAGTACCTGCTATGTATCTCACAATTCTTTTCAGAGCAGTCCAGTGTTCAGATGTTGGAGATTCCATGAATCTGCTGACCATGCCTACTGAGAAAGCAATGTCAGGCCTTGTATTGACCAGGTACCTCAACATTCCCACTATACTCCTGAATTTTGTCACATCTCTAGCATATTCAGGCTTTCTAGGGAGAAACTTGCTGTTTTGTTCCATTGGAGTGTCCACAGGATTACAGCCAGTCATCCCACAATACTCAACAATCTTTGTTGCATATGCTCTCTGACAGAGAGTGATTTCTCTAGTTCCTTGACTCACCTCCATTCCCAGATAGTAGCTGAGGAGACCCAAGTCACTCATACTAAAAATTCTGCTCATCTGCTGCTTGAACTCTTCAATGGTTCTGTTGTTTGGCCCACAGATGATGAGGTCGTCCATATACACACCTAGAAGCGTGATTATCTCCACTTTGCCCCTCTTATACCTTTGCATGCTCCTCCTCACTCCTACAGAATCCCAGCTTCACAAGCTCTCTGTCCAATTTTGCATTCCAGGCTCTAGGTGCCTGTTTCAGGCCATAGAGTGCCTTCCTGAGTCTCAGCACCTTGCCCAAATGCTTGTTACTTTCAAAGCCTGGTGGTTGACACACATACACTTCCTCCTGTAAATCACCATTGAGAAAAGCAGATTTCACATCCATGTGGTGAACTTCCCACTTTCCACAGGCAGCTAGAGCTAATATTAACCTGACAGTCTCAAGCCTAGCAGCAGGAGCAAATACCTCCTCATAATCCACACCATGCTTCTGAGCATATCCTTTTGCAACAAGTCTAGCTTTGTGCTTGACTACATTCCCCTCTGGATCCCTCTTCACCTTAAAGACCCATTTCAAACCAATAGCTTTGTGACCCTTTGGCAAATTCACATACTCCCATGTGTTGTTATCTTGAATGGATTTTAGCTCACTATTCATAGCTTCTGTCCAGCATCTTTCTTCCAGTGCTTCATCAACACCAGCTGGCTCATCTACGACCCGAGAAAGCACGGACCACTTTGTACTCATAGTTATCAAGTTCTTCAGTGGAGTTGAAAATGTCTGTCAGTTTTCTGAATCTCAATGGCCCTCCTTCAGTATCTTCAGAATAGTTGCTAGGAGGAGTGGCCCACTGCATTTCTCGCAATGCGGGGCCCGGGTGTTTGAGTGTTTTGAGGGGGGGGGGTCGGGGAGATGAGTCATTAAAGGCACCCCTTGATCTTCATCGGATAGCCCTCCACTCGATCTGCGGTGAATGCGCATTTTGGCCTGTTGTCGGATTTTCGTCGGTCTCCTCATAGTGCACAATGAATGATTCATTTTCACCTTGAGCTGTGCTAGCTTCTTGATGGACCAATCCCGGGGCTTGTTTTCTTCAAAAATAACATCCCTACTCACAACAAGCTTGTTGGCGGCGGGATCAAACAATCTATAGCCCTTTGTACGAGAATCATACCCAATGAACACCATCTTACTGGATCTGTCCGATAATTTGTTACGGCCTGGTCCCACTTTCTTCACATGTGCTACACACCCAAATACTTTTAGATGACTGACTTGAGGTTTCTTGCCATGCCAAGCTTCAAAAGGAGTGATGTTGTTCGGGGGCCTTGGTAGGTGACCTGTTCAACAAATAAACAGCTATGCACACTGCTTCACCCCAGAAATGTGATGGAACCTTCATTGCTTTTAACAGACACCTAGCCATCTCCACCAATTGTTTGATTCCTCCTCTCAACCACACCATTTTGCTTTGGGGTGTGTAAGTAGTGGTGGTGTAATGCTTGATGCCACCATCACTGCAGAAGACTGTGAACAGATTGGAGTTAAACTCCCCCCCCTCGATCTGTTCTCAGGGCTTTCATCTTGCCACCAGACTCCATCTCAGCTCTTGCCTTTACTTTCTTGAATCTGTCAAGAGCCTGATCTTTGGACTGAAGCATTTCCACCCACATATACCTGCTGTAATCATCCACCACTAGCAGGAAAAATGATGCCCCACCTATGGACTTTGGTGTAATATGCCCACACAAATCTGCATGTACAAGTTCTAGCCCACTCTCTGCTCTGAAACTTGACTGTTTAGGGAATGGTTTTCTATGTTGTTTGCCCAAGACACAACCATCACATACTTGCTCAATTTTGTTGACAGTAGGCATACCAGATACCATGTTCTTACCACCTAACTCATGCAATGCGCTAAAGTTTAAGTGGCCAAACCTAGCATGCCATTTCCATGCCTCATCTTCAGATTTTGCTAACAGACAAACAGGTGGCACTAGACCAAACTTTACTGTGTACAATCTACTCCCTCCGTTTCAAATTGTAGTTCACTTTGGCTTTTCTAGATCCATTTCTTTTGCTATGTATCTAGACATAGTGTATAACTAGGTGCATAGCAAAACCAATGTATCTAGAAAAGCCAAAGTGAACTACAATTTGGAACGGAGGTAGTATTAGCTAATCTTGGAGCAGCAATTAACAGTGACTTGTCAAGATCAAACACACACAACTTGCCATCTCCCAAAGTGACTTTGAAACCCTTTTCTTCCAACTGACCCAGACTGACTATGTTACTTTTGAGTTTAGGGATATAGTAAACATTGGTCAGTACCTTATGTTGTCCCTGATGGCCTTTCATGACCACCGAGCCGACGCCCTCAATCTCGACGCGAGATCCATCTCCGAAACGCACCGTGCCACGAACACCTTGATCCAGCTGTGTCAGTGCAGATCGTGTTCCCGTCATATGGTTGCTGGCACCGGTGTCCAGCACCCACTTGTCGTCGGTACAATGGAACCGGGACTCCGGCGACGGCGCGGCGCCGGCAGGTGGTGACCGCGCACACTAAAACCCTAACGGCGGCGAGAGAGCGAGAGAGAACGAACAAGAGAGAGATGTTCACTGCAACTGAGCGCAGCTTTTTGGATGCATTAATCTGGTCTTGGATACACGGGCTTGAAGCCCTCCACCCCGCCAGGTTCCACGACTCCATGGTGCGCCGTTCTTTGCGGACGCCCATGGGACATGCTAGTGCGCGGCCATGGCGGGGGATCACCAGCTGAAGCGGTCAAGGCACCAACGTGCAGTCACCGTTGTACCCTGAATCTACGCTAAACATAAACATGAGTTTGTAACAAACTAATGCCAAACTAATGCACCTAAACCTTGACACGATTACAGGTTCAACACACCTGACGCCGGAGATGGCGGCGTGGCTGGACGAGATCGTCGACGGCGTGCTGCAAGGGTCGGGGCTCACGTTTGGTGGTGGTGGCGCCAACGACTCTGTGTGAAGCCGCCACTGCTCGTGCGCGACGTACTGGCTAGTGGGCGCTCAAGAGCATGCATGCACCATCATCGCTTGTCGCTTGTGCTAATAATTGGCGTGTCAATCTCTGGTATTCACTCTCGTGAATCCTGAACATTTCTCCTGTTCTTCCCCCAACTTTGAATTGTCTGAACATTTGGATAATGGATTGTGTGTGCGTCGTCAATTCCCTTTTGCAGCGTGTGAACTGGAATACGGAATATTTTCTTTTCCACACGGGTAACCCATTTTCATTAACTTTTTTTAGATAATGGAACTACATTTCCGGCTTCAGTCATCCGAGGATGCATCATGCCAACATTATTACAACTGAAAGACAGTGTTACATGTAAGACAAAAAGTCACCCGAAAACACTGGTGCACCTTAAAAAAAGAAAACAACGAAAACCCGACCACCATTGGAGACTGCGGATCACGAAACACGGCAATAGCATAAGGCCCCATATGCATGTGCGATGAACCGCCACCTTGATACCGGCGTCGGCCGACACCTAAGGGATCTTCCAAAAGTGGCGTCTCCAACGAGAAAATGCCATCCAAAGATATCGCTGCCCACCCAGCTGGTGTTGGTTTTCACCGGAGAGATCCACTTGAAGAAAAGACAGCGCCTCCAGCGAGGAAAGTGGCGCCCTCGGGCGTCACCGCCATCGTAAATAGTTAGCAGCCATTTCCACGTCCCACAGGGCCATGCCGTTCGCGTAACGCCAGGCGGCGTGCACCATCGCGAAACTTTGATCCGAGAAACAAATGCCGACAACCACGCCACGCTGCCATCCCTTTCCCCAACTCCTCCACTTTGGCGGCTGGCTGTGGAAGCCACCCATGGCCAGCCACCGGGGTTCGATCCGGTGAAGCCGACACTTGCTCATGAGCATGCATGCCCCATCGCTTGTGCTAATAATTGTCGTGTTGATCTCTGGTATTCGCTCTCGTGAATCCTCAACATTTCTCGGTTTCTTCCCCTTGTTATGAATCGTCTGAACATTTGGATAATGGATTGTGTATGCGTCGTCAATTTCCTTTTGCAGCGTGTGAACTGGAATAAGACTATCTCCAACAGAGGAGGCAAAGGGAGAATCAAAAGAAAATAGATCGTGCACAGTGGTTTTGCATTCCAAAACCAGCCTCCAACAACCGATGCAAACGGCGCAGCCAATTTGCCAACCCGCCGAGCTAGGAGGCAAAATTGCCAATTCTCTCTCTTGGCAATGCACTTGATTTGTGATGGCAGTGGTGGGCCCACGAGGCATCTAGCGGCGGCGCGTCACAGCGATCCCGCGGCGGGGGGCGGCGGCGCTTGGCGAGCCTGCAGCGGCGCTGTCGGGGGGCGGGGCGTGCGGCGGTGAGCCCGCGGTGATGGCGCTTGGCGGGTCCTTTGCGGCGGCGCGACGGTGAGCCAGCGGTGATGGCGCTGGCGGCTCAGCGACGGCCTTGAGTGAGCTGTGGTGGCGCGGTGCGGTCTGGAGGAAGAAGAAGGGTATAAAATCAATTTTGTTTTCACTGTCATGAAAAAAGCGTCGAGAGAAGGATTTTTTTAGTTGTAGGTTTAGCTGATTTACTGAAAAACTCAAGGACATATGTGTGAAGTTTTGGTATTGCGTTGCGTCTTGCGCTGTTGGAGAACACAAGTTTTTGGGTGTCTCATCCTTTTTGCTGTAGGTGATCTAAAAGTACCGAATGGGTCTCAAGTTGGGGTGTTCTCTGTTGGAGATAGCCTAAGGAGTTTTTTTCCGCACGGATAACCCATTTCTATTAACTAGCAACAAAAATACACAGAAGTTGTATAGAGTTTAACAGAGAAGCAAAAAGATGATGGCAGACATCTTGCCAAGAAGCATCCATGCTGCACAGCAGCCACAACTAGGAGAACTACCAAACGAGCTAGGTAGTTTCAAACATGGTCATCAGACACGACCACTATCAGCTAAGCAGCAGCGCAAAACCTCCATGCCATCGCCTGAAGAGATAAACAAAAGAAGAAAAGGGAGCTGTGAATGACCCTGCGCGCACCTTTAGATGCTGTGAACGACCTTACTGTTCATTTAGGTCCTCCTCCTGGTCTGTTCCATTGATGTCTTGCAGCAGAAGATGATTTGCCTGTCTGTTTGTCCAAGCTGCTAAGATTTCCTTAGCAATCTTGAGCATCATGTTTGCACTGCTCACCCAAATGTCTTTTCCCTCCTGTGCATATAGGCTGCACAGTATATCATATAAGAATGGGATTGACAGAAAATTAACAGTTTTCTTGTCAAACCTAAATGTTTGCCAATAGCATGAAAATTAACCCCAAAAGGCATCCAAAACTTACACCATTCCCAATACTGTTCCATGTTTTGTGGGATGTTTGATGCCGCCACAAATTTAGCAATGATGGCCACATCAGTTTTGCAAGCAGACATGGAAAGAAAAGATGATCTATTGTTTCATTAGCATCACAGAACACACAACTAAGATTTCATTTCTATTTTCTCATGGGCAAATTGTCCTTAGTAAGAATTGCATCATTGGTTAACAACCATAAAAATACTTTTTTTTTTCAGGAATTTTACTCTTCTACATCCTTTTATGATACATACCAAAGCTAGATTCAGCGAGTATTTCCTATAAAGATTTAACTATGAACTTATTCTTTTTCCCAAATTTCCATATGACACTATCAAGGGAATCACCAAAGTTATAATTAGCCATATCATTCATAATTTTCTCCCAGTCATTTTTGAGATTACCAAACATCCATCTTCCAAAAATAATTTTAGAGACCCATCTCTAACCTTAAGCAGTGTGATATATTTTTGTTCTCAGCTTACTCAAACAACATTGGATAAATTTTGCATAAAAGTTCATTATACAACCATGTGTCTAACCCAAATCTGGTTCGATCACCTGATCTAGTAACAATACCCCTCCCCTGTAAGTATATACCTTCAATTTCAACATACACTACTACGAGGATTGAACTTGCATGGTGTTTGAAAATCATTTTTAAATGGCGGGCTTTTAAAAAACACCGCCACGGTTAATATCGAGGATTAACCGTGGCGGTCATTTTTTAATAACCGTGGCGGTTTTAATAACCGTCACGGTAAATCCGCCATGGTAAATGAAGCCCAACTAGCCAGCCCAAAGAACCCGAGAAAAAAGCCCAAAATCTATCCGAAACCGGGCTCGTATATATAGAGAGGGGGAGTTAGGGTTTCCAAGACCACTCACTTTCGGTCACCACACACACCACCACCTCTCTCTCTCTCTCCCCTCAACACTTCTCTCTCCCCCACCCCTCCATCCTCTGGTCACTTCTCTCGCGCCCGCATGGCCCTCCCGGCGCGCCCTCCCGGCGGCGGCGCGCCGGCTTCGGCGGCGGCGGCCGGCGGCGCGCGGCCTCCCGGCTCAGCGGGATCCAGCGGCGGCCGCGGCCTCCCCGACGGCGGCGGCCTCCCGGCGCTCAATCCGGCGGGGCGGCGCTTCGGATCCGGCCGGCCACGCCGGATCCGGCCGCGGCGGCAATGGCGGGCGGCCACGGCGGGGGATCCGGCCGGCGGGAGGTGGCGCCGCGGGGAGCCTCTAGCCACATCGGCGGCGGGCGTCGTCCTCCTCCACCTCGAGCTCATCCGTGGGCAGCCCGGCGCGCGATCCGGCGTTCCCATCGACCTCCTCCGCCGTGCTTCCTCGACCTGGTCGCCGGGGCTCGATCCACGACCATGGTGGCGGATCCGCCGGATCCGCGGCGGTGGAACCCCTAGCGCTGGATGGGCTCGCGGATGGGCCTGGATGGGCTCTGTGCGGGCTCAATGTTTTTATTTTTTTTTCATTAACGGTGGCGGGCAAAATAACCGCCATGGAAGTTCTTCGATTTTCCATGACCCTACCTCCATGGCGGGGCGCAAAAACCGCCCGCGAAAATGTATTTTGACTGCCACGGAAGTTCTGTTATCTAGTAGTGATATTGGCCCACATGGGAGAATCATGAATCCTATGTCAAATTAAGCCAGAGCTTCATATTGGTAGAATTTTCCATGCATATTATATTTATTAAAAACAATGCGTATGATCTACATATTGCAATTATACTTGTGGGACACAGATATTCCGGATAAGATTAACCGACTAAACCCGCCCGTGATAACGCGTTAATAGGAGATCGAGCTCGTTAATAACTAAGCGGAGCGTGACCTCCCTCGACCGGGGACAGATCCGGGAGGAGCCTGTCCGCCTCGGACGAGCTCCCTCGGACCACGAAGTCCCGGGAACGAGCTCGAGCTCGTCACCAGAGATAACCTTCCGCCTCGAATGAGCTCCTGCGGAAGCGTGAAAGGACGACGAACTCAACCCAACAGCGAGCTCTTCTCCGTCTCGAACGAGCTCCCTGGCATCAGACCCAAGGGCGGTCAAGGGGATCGGGACACGAGGAGTAAGACACCGAATCATGGCTACGCAACTGGCGCCGCAACCTATGATCGGATCTCCGGCACGCAGCGGTATGGCCCGTCAGTCACGCCATCCTATGCCGGCGCGTGGGACAAGCACTACGAGACAAGGATGATCTCGGTGGTCGAGGTCATCCTCCCCGACGAGCTCTCCTGGCCGCGCGTTTCCACTGCTACGCCGGTGCGGGCATTTAAGGCCCGACGGCGCCGGTACCACCACGCCGCGGACACCGGCGCGTGCGGGGCGGGCGCGGTGCGAGGAAGTACGGCGGCGGCGGAACGAGCTCATTGTTCCCTTCTACGACAACCAAGGAACTTCGGCTCGGTGGCCCGTGCGTACCTCACATCAAAAAATGGAGCCGCCTCTACCCAATCCTACGGCGACCGGCAAACAGGCTATGGAGGGAGGCGGCGGCCGCGGGCGCGCATGCCGGACAGCCGGCGTGCCCAACATCGCGAAGGCGTTTTCCTTTTCACCCCCTCCCTTTACGATTCTTCCACTTCTAAAGCCACGGCTCGGTGGCGTCTGTGAGCTCCCCTTGAGACTATAAAAGGGAGGACAAGCTCTCTTGCACACTCAGAACACACACAAACCGCTCGATTCCACAACACAGAGACTTGGGAGCTCGTTTCCCTCTCTCGCCCGCTTGTATTCGCCCCGATACGAGCAATTTGAGCTCTGATAGTGCCACACACTGGACTAGGGTGCCGGATTGCCCCGAACCAGTATAAATCTCGTGTCATTGTCCTTGAGCTAGGCCATCGTTGCACACATTAGCCAGCCGATTACTGTGACCGTGGTATATGACCATGACGGTTGGCGCGCCAGGTAGGGGCAGCGCTAGTGTGACGACCACCACTTCGATGGCTCCCTTCACCACCTCTCCGGTATGCGGCGGCCGATGCGGCCGGGACCACGGACTTCGTCGGCACCAGCTCCGAGGGTTCCCTCGTCGAACCACCTTCCCTCGGATGGTGCGGGGCGTGATGGCGCTCCGCCTCGTCTGCGACGCCGCCCCGGCGCCGTGCTGGTCGCTCCGGCCGGGACCCAACTTTTCGGCGGAGCCCCATCCGGCGGGCCAACCATTTCTTAAATCGCCATCGCGGACCAGCTTCCGCACATCACGAGCCCGAGCCGGCTCGGGGCTCTTCAGCGGCGTCACCTTCTCCACCGCCAATGTCGTCTGTAGTACGTCGGGCGAGCCGCTCTCCCCCGACGAGTTCCTTGCGACCTGCGAGATGTACCGCGGGACAGCTCTTCCTACGTGGCGCGTAGCACCGAGCTTGGGCGACCGGTCTCGAGACCGCGTTTGGCGGCTTGGCCCCTTCTTTGGTCGACCCCACGCGGGAGTGCTACATGTGCGGACCGGATGGCGGCGTTGCGCAGCGGCCACGAGCGGATGAGTCTTCTCGGCACACCCCGGCGCGCTCGGGAGCAAAGGCGGATGGGTCGATGGCGGCGCCCCACCCAAGCGGGTTCACGGCGCCTCGACAAGCTCGAGGAAGCTGAAGCGAATCGCTCGGGACCGTGGCGCCCTCCTCGAAGAGGTTGTAGGATGGCGAGTCCGAGCCCGGGACGGGAGGCGCGACTCCGCATCGGCGAGGCCGGCGACCTCCCCCGTCTTCGGCCGAGCAACGCGAACCTCGTGGCCGCCACCGAGCTCCTCCACGAACTCCCCGAGCCCGAGGCGCCGGCTAGAAGGCTCCACCAGCGGTTGTGCTCCCTCATCGAGAGGGCCGTAGAGCGGCGGGTGGAGAGCTCGGAGTCGCATCGGCGTCTTTGCGAGGAGCACGAGGCCTCCTCCAACCAGAGGCCAAACCGAGGAGAGTCGCCGCGGGTCCACGCTCGCCGCCGAGTGGGGAAAATCGCGACGCATGGGACACCCTCGACGCCGACGGTGCGGAGGTGCGGAGGACGCGCCCGATGCTGAGCACCGCGACCGCTGCGACGACGAACCGCGACGGCGTCCGCCCCGCCGATCCTACAGCAAGAGGAGGAGGGGCGGCCGCTACGACCTTGGGGAGGACCGCGGCCGCAGCCCCACCGGAGGTCGGGAGGCGGCGGCGCGCTCCCCCGCACGCGACGTCCGAGCTCGAGGTGGAACGCGAGGGCGGAGTCCCACACCGGATGGGAGACAACCTCGGGCGTTCGGCTCCCGAGTTCCGCGATGCACCGTTCCCACAGCGTTTCCGAGCTCCGACCTCCGTCCGAGGAGTACAACGTGCGGGAAACGGACCCCAGCATCTGGCTCGAGGACTACCGCCTCGCGTGCTCGAGGACTACCGCCTCGCGTGCCAAGCGGGAAGAGCCGACGACGAGCTCTTCATCATCCGCAACCTCCCCACAGTACCTCGGCCGACACGGCTCGATCTTGGCTTGAGCATCGGCTGCGGGGATGATCGATAGGCGGAGAGACCTCCGTGACATCTTCGTCGGCAACTTCCAGGGGACCTACTCGCGCCCGAGCAACACGTGGGATCTCCGCAGCTGCAAGCAGCGAAAGGGCGAGAGCCTGCGCGACTACATCCGACGCTTCTCCAAGCTCTGCAACGAGCTCAGCGACGCCACCGACGCGGAGATCATCACCGCCTTCACCTTCGGCACGACCTGCGAGATGCTCATCCGTGAGCTCGGCATCCACAAGCCCAAGACGGTGAAGGAGCTCCTCGACCTCGCCACGAACCACGCCGGGAAGAGGAGGCCATCTCCGTGGTCCTCCACGGCACCACCGGTAAGGGCAAGGAGCAGCTCGCCGACGAAGCCGGGCGAGGGGTCGAGCTCGCGGCCCAAGAAGAAGAACAAGAACAAGCGCCGGCAGACGGCGAGGATGACGATGGCTGAGAAGAAGAAGCCGAGCGCCAAGGCGGCCAAGCTAGGTGCGCCCAAGGACTTCTTCGAGAAGAAGCTCGAGCTTCCCTGCCCCAACCACGAGGGTCCCGTCAAGCACAAGCTCAAGGACTGCAACCTCCTACGCAAGTTCGTGACCGGTGCGAGGCAGGGTGATGGCGCGAGCAACGAGCACCGCAAGGACGAGCTCGACGAACAGGCGGGCGACAAGCACGTCTTCTTCGAGGATGGTGTTGGTAAAAGTTATCCTACAGAATTATTTATAAATTTGTATAGTCTGCAAGCGAACAGAAACGATGAGCACTTCACCCAGGTGAGGGTTTTAAATATCGAATCCACAGGGAGAATGGTGTGAGAATAATGAGACAAAACTAATCCCTGAGATAATAGGAAGGAACGGGAGTTCAGATAAAAGGTGAGAAGAATTCTATGGTTGTCTAGTTTATACTCTTGTAAGGCTTAGAGATATTCCTTAATGGGGACGCACTCAAAGGAAAGTAAGGGCAAAACTTACTATTCCCCCAGCAACTATGTCCTACGTGTCCTATCTTACGGGAAGTGGAATCCAAAGGAAATCAATAGTACTGTCACTACCATGATCTACCACGCTCCGGCAAGTAGGGTGTATTTATGAGTTATCTAGTATAAACACCACGTTTACACTAGGGGTAACAACTTCAATTCAAGAGCGACAAGAATCAAAGTACTCTAATGAGTCATAAACCGAAAGAAATATAAATAAGTGAACTTACTCAAATATAAGGTTGATCCACCAAAGAAGTCTCAAGATCAAGTGCAATGAAACCTTTGATCCCAGAGGTACAAGCGTAGAGAGTCACCGACAGATCCGGTACTTCTCCTTACTTCTCCTCAACTCTACTTCTTATCTCTCAAGAACAGATCTAGAACTCTAATCAAGTTCTTTGATCTATCTCTCAACTTTCTACTAATCTCTCTCAACTTGATCTAGCTCTTCTAATTAGAGAGGTATGGCTCTAGCTATGATCAGAGCTGAGTATGATAAATAATGATTTTCATGCCTGAGACTAGAGGTAGGACCCTCCTTATATAGTCCTGGTCGATGAATGCTGGCCCTTGGATCAAACCGACTTCAACAACGGCGTAGATACAACCTCAAAGTCGGTTAGAAACCGACCTAAGAAGCTGAGGCCGACAGGTGGGACCCACCTGGCGGTCGGCCCCACCTGAGCTGGCGGCCGCCAGGCTAGGGTGGGCCCCACTGTCGGTCTTTCCCGGTGTTTTCTCTTGTCTTCTAGAATGTTTTAGTTCACTTTTCGGATCGAAATTCTTCTCTGGTAAATCTTCTTATTGTTTGGGGGGTTTTCTCTCAGTTTTCCGGTATTTTCCTGTTAAGTCCCTGAAAAGATATAAATCACCAAAACTCGTGGAACTTTGTCAGTATAACACCTATTCTATGCATTCTATTCTTTTTATAACCTTATTTTATGTCTAGTTGACACATAAAAACATGGCTTAAGAGGTGTCAACAGACGGCGCGGTCAACGTCGTCTTGCGTTCGCCGCGCGTCTGAGTCCAAGCGCCGCCCGAAGCTCTGCGGCCGCGAGGTCCTCTTCACCGAGCGGTCGTGCCCCTCCTACCTCAAGTGGTCCGAAGCCACGATCACCTTCGACAAGAAGGACCACCCCATGCACATTCCTCATCCGGGGCGTTTCCCTCTCGTCGTCGACCCCATAGTCGGCACCAAGCGCCTCGGCAAGGTGTTGATGGACGGCGGCAGCGGCCTCAACCTCCTCTATGTCGACACCATGGAGGCCCTCGGCATCACACGAGCTCGACTCCGACCTTCCACAGACCCCATCCACGGGGTGGTGCCGGGGAAGCAGGCGTTTCCGCTCGGTAGGATCGACCTCCCCGTCACCTTCGGCGACCCGAGCAACTTCCGCAAGGAGGTGCTCACCTTCGAGGTGCTCCCGTACAAGAGCGCGTATCATGCGTTACTGGGGCGGCCGTGCTACGTGAAGTTCATGGCCGTCCCCAACTACACGTACCTCAAGCTCAAGATCCCCGGGCCGAAGGGCGTGATCACCGTCAACTCCACCTTCGAGCGTGCCTTCAACTGCGACAAGGAGGCTGTGCAGTACACGAACGCCCTCATCGAGTCGGAGAAGCTCCTCCCCGAGATGCTCGCGTGGGTCCGTGTGGAGGACTCCGCCGAGCTGAAGAAGACCTCGAGCACGTCTAGCAAGGTGGCGAGTGTTGGTATTTGTTAAGCCTATAGAAATATTTATAATAATCCGCAGCGAACGGATCTTGGTGAGCATTTCACCCGAGAGAGGGTTTTAATATCGAATCCACGGGGAGGATGGTGTGAGGTAACTAAGGAATATAACTAATCCCCGAGCAAAGTCAAGGAACTGAAGAAGATAAAGAGATAAGGAGATTTCTATGGTTGTCTAATTCTTATCCTTGTAAGCATATGTTGTTATTGTCTTAAAGGGAAGCACCCAAAGGAAAACATGGGCGAAAACATGCAATCCTCCCAAGCACTTACATGCCCAACTTGTCTTATAGACGGAGGGTGGATTCAAAAGGACTCAACAGGACTTGTCACTCCTGCGATCTACCACACGACCCAGAATATAAGGTGTCATCACAAGCAACCTCAGTCTAGGCACCATGCCTAAACCTAAGCTACCCCTCTAATCTATAGCATCCTACAGATTAAAGTACTCAAACAAGAGTTGTGAACAATAAGAACAATAAGAACATTTACTTACTCAAATAAGGAGTTGATCCACCATAGAAGTCTCGGGATCAAGTACCAGTGTTCTTGGGACTTGATTACGATAGTACAAGATGTAGAGGAGTCACCGACAGTCCGGTGCTTCCTCCGTAGCTCGTCCCCGTCACCAACACTTTAACTCTAGAAACAAGATTAGTTCTAGTCTCTCTAATGAGGACTATGGCTCTAATCTCTTCTTAACTCTAACTATTGATTAGATCTAATTAGATCTAATCCACTTCTAATTACATGTCTAATTCTACTTCACTAATCTCTTAGAGAGAGTTGATCCTTACAAGGGACCCCTCTACAACTAAGAGATAATGAGATAGAATGAGATAGTAATGAATTAGGGTTTAGCCCTGGGGTCAGGGGGTCTTCTTATATAGGCCTTGGCGATGAACGATAGCCCTTGGATCAAACCGACCTTGGCAACGGTGTAGATACAACCTCAAAATCGGTTACAAACTGACCTACGAAGATGAGGCTGACATCTTGGCCCCACCTGGCGGCCGGCCTTATCCTCTCTGGCGGCCGCCAGGCCAGGGTGGGCCCAAGGTGTCAGGCTCTTCCTGGTGTCTTCTGGTGTCTTCTAGAATGTTTTAGTTCACTTTTCGGGTTGAGTTACTTCACGGTCAAGTCTTGTCATCATATGTCTTGTATATTCTAGAACTTTCTCCATTCTTCTCTGCATTTATCTATTAAGTCCCTGAAAATATATAAATCACCAAAGCTCGTAGAATTATGTTAGTTAAACCCCTAGACTTAGGTTGATATTCAATTTAAGCCCTTATTTCATGTTAGTTGACTAGTAATTTTATGCTATAACAGGTGTCGACAAGCTCCCCCAAGCTTACCCTTTGCTAGTCCCTAGCAAAGCCAAACTTAGCAATGGATCAGGAGTTGCTACAACACTTTCACGCCTCAACAGTACACATGCTTTCAAACAAAATTTCTCCTCCAGATAAGAATAAATTGTTCATTCTTCAACTTACCCATATTACCTTTAACCATGGAGATTATAGCCTTTTCTTTGATCTTGGGCAATTGAAAGATAGAACAATCAAGTCAAGCACCATATCTCAAACTCTTTGTTCAACTTTGTTCTTACGAGTTTTGCAAGTTTTCAAATAAAACTCAAAGTTCCTAGTATGACTCTCTCAAGTCTCTCATTTATGGTATTTGTGGATCCTCACTAAGGCAACAAGGTTGTTTTGCCTCTCTCTCATAATATGTAGTATTTTTGGCTAAGGCAAGGGGACACTATGCCTTCTTCTCGCTCACCCTATATCTAAGACTTATATATGGAGCTCTAGGTGGGAGAAAACTACTTCTACTTACTAAGCATGTATTGTAAGTTCAAGCAATGGATCCAAAGTTACAAGTCACACTGATCAAGTGGTGCATGTGTATGGTGGATAGAATATAGATAGTATGGAATATAGTAGAGTATTTAGTGAAGTGAATAGAATAGATGAGGGGAAATCTTACTTTTGCTCTTTGAGGAATCTTCTCTCTTTTGAATTTGGAAACTTTATAGAGAACCTGGGTTGTATCTTTTTCTTTCTTTATTTTTCTTTTATGGAGAGGCGAGCATCTAAGTACCCATTGTTTTCATCGGACACTTGTCCATTTTTTAACTCTCCTTTATTCTTTGTTTTTCTTAGGGAGGTAGGCTCTACTCGCCCGTAGGACTTTTGTCCATTTTTCATCTCCCTTTATTCTTTCTTTTTCTTAGGGAGGTAGGCTCTACTCGCCCATAGGACTTTTGTCCATTTTTTATCTCCCTTTCTTTTTCTTTTTTTTTAATCTACAACCCAGATCTCTTTTGTAATAACTTTTGAGAGATAAATAAATACAATAGAGCCTTTGTAAGATATTGGCTAGTAATGAGTGAATGGGTATAAGAAATATTTTTGGTTGCTCTCTCCTAGGATAGGAGTAGAACATTTTTGCTGGCTAGAGTGAATGGGTGTATATGGTGTATATGGTGTATATATGTGATGAATGTATATGTGGTGGATGCGTACTTCCAGGATGGAAATAGCATATGTGTATGTAGTCAAGTGGAGTGGATGTAGTGGAATGAAGTGGAGTGTACGTGATCAGCATGACAAGTTTCTAAGGGTCGACAAAGATTGAACAAACTCAATGCAAAGCAAGCAGCCTATATATATCTCAAAGGTTTTCCTAATCTAAATAGCATGTATATATGGTCTGTGGAAGGAGGTTCACACTCTTGTCACACAGGGAACTTATCATGTGCACTTTTAAAGTTTCAAAAATAAATCTCCGAGAAATCTAGTATCACTAGGAGTAAGATCAATAGCAGCTCAAACTCTCATATATCATATCCGTCAATTACCTAGACCTTAGAGCAAGCAAATTGCAACCCACGTGGTTTTCAGGGTTCAAAGCAAATCTTAAGTCAAAGCAGTTTTGTATTTAAGGCTCAAGAGAAATTAAGCTTGAAAGCTAGGTACTAAAAAGGAATTACTACGAGCAACTATTCATCATTTCCATGCATAAGACTTAGCTTCAGAGATTATTTTATATTGGTGGAAAAGAAAACTATGGTACACTCCTATTTATTTATTTATTCATACCCTAAAGATCACACTTCTACTAAAGACTCTTTAAACGACTAGACTCTATAAAACTAAACTTCTTAGCAAACTCTAATGGCAAACCAAATATTTAGCTAATAATATAGTAGTAGAGATACTTATTGTGATAACCGGGGTGCTCTCCCCAAGCTGAATTGAAGTGTCGGGTTTCTTGTGGAAGTAGATGTAGACAATGACGCGAGGATATCGCCCTATCATGTTTCTCTCCCTTAAAATCCTGCTGAACTCAAATAGACAACAAAGCTAGTGGAACTTGATTAAGCGTTAGTTGTTCGCCACATAGGCTTCATGTGTCTAAAGATTTTCAAAATGAGTCATGATTATTCTATGTAAAACTTCAACAAGATTTTTCTTCTCAATGTTTTTGGAGTTTTATAATTTTATATGCATGCAAAGAACTATAATGCAAATGCAACTAGATGAATGCATAATTATTTTTTATGCCAGCACAGTGGATATCCTTATGGGTTGTTACACGCAAAAATTATTCACATGGGGCTTGAGAATTTTTCAATGCGGTGCTAATGCATAAATGTAAATATGCTAAAGGAAAAAAATGATTATGCAATGCAAGGAAATAAATATGCTAATGCAAGATGCAAAAAGATAAATATGATATGCAACTAAAGATGCAATGTTAAGAATTAAATATGGATAACTACCGAGTTACCTTTTCGGCGAAGGTTCAATGTTTTAAGTCCTTTGAATAAGACTTCTTACCTTACTCACTCCTCAAGTGTATCATCGATCTTGGTGGTCTGTGTCTCCCGAGATAGTGATCTCGAGGATAGCATCACCCATGTTGCTTGCTTGTCTCATGATTTGAAGTGAAGCTTTGACGGTGGAAGCATGCAACATCTTGTTTAGTGTGTGTGCTTTGTGGGTCAGGACATTCCCTTGTAGAATTCTGGGAGAGTGAGGTACTCCTCCACGTTGTGCACGAAGTATGTCCTATTTACAAAGACAAGGTAGAGATCAAGTGCATGGGCCCCGTTGGTGGGAAAACACCAACGAAACCAAAACTTTATTCGTTCTTCTCTATCCTTAAGCACATTAAACAAGGCAGAATTAATGTTTAACCTGTTTTTATTTATGATGAGGGTGATAAGGTCACAAGATAGAGCATCAACGGTTTAATTGATTTATGACTATCTTGCCAAGCAGGATGAGCAACATTTTAATTCACATGAATGAGGGCTATGGGTTCAGGAGAGTAGTGTAAAGAACTAAACATGTGAAGCTAAGCAGTAAAGATACGGTTCGGTTTTGACTCCAACATGTTTGATTCTTTATTTATGAGCATGCCAAAATTAGGGAAAAGCTTAGTTAATGATAGCTTACCTCAAGATGTTACCTTTTATTAGAGTGTGACGGCCTTTGTAACACCTTGTGGTTATTATTTCCTTTTGCTTGGAGCTTTCCTCAATTGGCTTCTTGTATATCTTGCTCCTAACTTGTCTCCTTTATTGCATCATCCTTTCTTTCTTCTTCTTTAAATTGTGTAGGACCTTTTTGCTCCTCTCATGGTTTTATTCCTGCGTCATTAGTAGACAACACATACCCGAAGGAGTATACAAGTAGTAACAAGGGGTAGTGTTGTTACGGGGCTAAAGGTCACTTTCTATGCTTTCTGAAAAAAGTTTGGTTGAAGATTTTAGCATAGATCTTTTATCTCATGTTTCCATATTTACCTTACTTTTCTAAAGGAATGATTTATGAAACCTTAAGTTTAATTTTCATGCATCGAAATCATTCGAACTTGTAGAAAAGAGTAATAGTGAATAGAGAGATTGCAAACCAGCATGTGGAGTGATGGGGCATGTAAGGAAGAAGAGCATAATTGGATTATCCTTGGTGGAGTTGGTCTTCTTCTTCCATGTGCCAATCACTCTTGAGTTCATCCTTGAGCAAGTGCTTTTACTCTGTTTGTGGTACTCCTCTTCTTTCTCTTGCTTCATCTCTAGTATGGTGGTTTGGTTTTGCGGGTTCATTTCATCTTAGACTTAGTATAATCCTTTCCCGCAAAATGTCAATGGACACATACCCGTTGGGTGAATGCTCAACACAACACGTTATTGATGATGATATGGTTTACAAAGTGGCCATTCAACATGGCGTTACAAAGGAGGTCAGGGGGTATTTATAGCCCCCCTGACTTTGTAGTGGTACAAAAATGTTAAGAACTCCGAAATGAACTTCTACGATGTAACTATCCCTGGCGAAGATATATGTCTGTCTTCGCGACGCTTCATACATGGTCTTCATCTTCGCAATGTTCTTCATTCTTCCTGAGATGACTTACGGCTTCGCGTGCGAAGCTGTACGATCATCTTCGCTTGGAATCTTTGGCCCCGATCTTCTTAATTTCATATTTCTTTATCGATTGCGAAGCCACTTCCTTCTTGAAGTTACCTTCGATCTTCACGCTCTGTCCTCTTTTTGCAAATAGCCCTTGCGTCCCGAATTTATCAAAGTGCGGGGCAAAAGTTTAAAATCGAAATCAAAGTTAGATCCCAACGGCGGCCCTCGTGGGCGAAGGCCGACTTCAAAGGCATGATACCCACGAATCATAAGTTTTCTCAAAACTTTGTTTCGATCAAAAACGCGTCGTCCCAGACTTTGAAGTTGGACTTTCGATTGTAACCCTTGAATATCTTATTTTTTTTTAGCGATGATGATTTTTATTATTATTATTATTTATTTATTTATTTATTATTATTTTTTTTTTTAACGGCTAGTTTTGACCGTTTGACCGAAGAGGTCTATAAATAGCGAAGGACCCCCCCCGTTTTCTTCATCTTTTTTTGAGAGGGGCCACCTTTTTTGAAATTTTTTTTCTCGCGACGAAGTTAAAGTTTCTTTGCGGAGTTGGAGCCTCTTTCTTGCGAAGCCAAAATTTCTGTGAAAGCCTTTCAGTTCTTGCTTTTTCTAGGTATGTCTTACTTTCGAAGTTTGTTTCATTCCTGATTCTTATGATTATAACCGTTATTTTTCCTTTGTTTTTAGAATGGCACTTGTTGAGGATGTTCCGCCCGTTCTCAAGAACAAGATGTTGATGAGGAAGTTAACTCTCAACATGAAAATTCGAAGATGGATTGTTAGATGTTTACGCTTGTAGTCCGAGTTGCTCCCGGATGATAGGATTTCTTTGAGTTTTAGTCGTAGTAAGATGACCGAGGAGGATTTTAAGAAAATGGTTAGAGATGGGCTTCTTAAAGAAGGACAATACAAGGCCCGCGAAAGCCGGATGAGAGGATTCCCAAGCCGGAGCCCGATGAGTGCATTGTTTTCAAAGATTTGTTTACTTTGGACTCATTATGCCTCCTCAAAATTTCCTTGAAGAAATTTTTCGAGAAATTCAACATTGAGATGCATCACTTGACCCCTAATGCAATAGTCAAGTTATGCATTTTCCTCTGGGCTGTGCGAAGTCGAATGTGAGGCCGGACATAGATGCCTTACGCTCTTTATATGAGCTTCATACTCAATTTCGATCGAAGAAGATTGAACAGCGCCGCGTGAAGTTATACTTTGCATCTTTGTAGTTTTAAGGCTGCTTTCGAGGTCAAAAGCGATTTCTCTGCTATGAAGAACAAATGGGCGGATGGGTGGACCAACTATTGGTTTTACCACAAAGTTCCTTTGGTTGAAGAAAACAAGGGTAGAAAGGGAGTTGTTAAGACTTATCCCTTGGCCGGCGCATGCATCGGAAACGTTTTGTGTGCAAACCTGAGCCTTCTAAATCTAAATCTTGCTCGAATGTTTGAAGGCTTTCAAGCGAGTTATTTCTCAGCGATCGACTCGGGACCTTGTTGAGGAATATTTGGGCTGGCGATGTTTGGCCACTTAAGCGGGGTTGGGATTTTCTTCGCTTTCATACGAAGAAGATCGAGAGAGGGGACTATGTTTTTCCGGACGGGGACACCGTGATGCCTTCGTGGTTTTCTTCCGAAGAAGAGTTTGTTCTTGATCACGGAGACTTCGGGCTGTTGATTTGCTTGGGAAATATCTTTATCTTGAAAGGAAGTTAATGGATGAAATCATTGGTAAAGATTATGTCGGTTTGAATCGGATTTTTGACTTGGCCAACATAACTTACAAAGTTAGTCCACCCCCTGCCTATTCTCGTGGGAAGAAAGATCAAGATGATGATATGGGGGCTGAGAAAAACTTAAAGCGGAAGAGGAATGATGCCTCAAAGACTTCTACTTACGCTAAAAGGCTGCGACAAAGGCTTACGTAAGCTCCTAAGAAAAGTCTTTGCTACTCGAAGCCTCAAAAAAAGAAAGCTAAGAAGGCAGTGGCATCTTTGCTTGAAAACTTGGATTTGACCGATAGCGAAGTTGATGCTTGAGCCCGAGGCTCCGCTTTTGGGAACTTCTCTTCAAGATTTGGAGGTGAGGGAGATTGTCAAAACTTTTTGCTCCTACCTGGGGCCGACTCGGATTTGCTTTACTCCGTTAGCCGGGTACTTACAAAGTTTTGGGTCTTCGCAGAAATTGGGTGCCTTGGGCGCTGCTGGCGAAGATGATGCGATTGATGCTTCTATGATGGAAGCTTAAGCCCACTGGTATTGCATCTCCCTCTTCCCTAGACTTAGGGACCCAACTCCGATTTTCTGTGAAGTTGTCCGATTCCACTTCGGTTTAAGTGATGAGCGTAATTGTCTTAACTTAGCTAAGTTAGCCAAAAATATTCATATGAGTCATTTGCTAGTGAATCCGAAAATTCCTTCTTCGGTTCGTAATGCCGAAGTTTACGAAAAAAATGAAGGTGCGGATCTTTATTCTGCGAAGTCATTCGCGGAGTCTGTTTCGAGCTTTTTAAGTTTTCGAAACTATTGTTGACAAAACAATTGGTATGTATGGCGAAGATATTTATGTTTTTCATCTTTGTCTAATATGTTTTGCTTTATTATCTTAGATTTTGTCGTATTTTGTATTTACTTTTCCTCTGTTTTGTAGAACAATCTTTGAAAGAAAAAGCTCATGTTCTTTGTTGAGGTTATGAAAGAAAAACTTCAAAGGAAAGGGACTAGGACTTTGATGACTTTGATGATGTGGTGGATGAGGAAGCTGAGGCTGATCAGCGGAGCCGATTATCGGAGTCACTGGTTGATGTTGAAACTCAAGAGAATATTCCTTGCCCTTTGAAGGAGGGTGAGAAAGTTTGTAAGTTCCCTTAGCTTTATTACTTTTTGTTTTGAAGAAGTTTGTCGGGCTAAAAATTTTTACTTGATTGAAAAGAAATTCTAACATTGCTTATTTCAGCCCAATTCTTTCCTGATGCTTCGACCTCATCCAAAGAAAGAGTCATTGATGTTGGATCCATGAAAGGTGTTATTGAAGAGCAACCTACTCCGTAGGCGGCTCAAGATTTATCTGCCGAAGAAATTTCAAAATCTTTGGATAATACCTTGAAATTCTGTTTGGACAGCGGAGTCAATCTTGACTCTTACAAGTTTGTTGGCGTTGGCGTAGATAAGCTTCGCGTTTTACCAAAAAGCCGAGAAAAGCAATTGTCTAAGTGTATTGACGATGCTTTTACTACTTTCACGCCGAGGCTGAGCTCGCGAAGATGAATCCGCTTGAGTTGGTGATGCTAGTATAAACTTAATGTATAAGGTAAATTTCTCTTGTTTGTGAGTGCATCTTTATGTATGCGAAGTTGTTTATAAAATTTCTTCGACTTGTTTTATCTTGTGTGTATAGGGTGCTCTTGTCAATCGTGGCCTTAGGAAGTCACTTGAAGACAGTAGCGCTTTTCTTTGTTCGCGAGAAGTCACTTTTGGGTGAAATTGAGTCTTTGAAGGCTCAACTTGCGAAAAGGAGTTAGAAAGGGGCAAAGCTGTTGATGATTGGCATGTTCTTGGCCAGTTGTATCATGGAGCTTCGGATACGATTAAGGAGAAAGAGAATGAACTTTTCATTGCGAAGTCTACCATTGATACTCTTAGAAATGGAGAAGAAGAAAGTTGAAACCCGATGAACTCTTGAAGCGAAGGTTTGACAGGACACAGGAGTTGTGCGGAAGGCTTATGAAAGGTGGGGGCTATGCCCGAAGATCCTTGTTGGGATCTTGGAGAATACAACCCATTCTTCGGTGGCTTTGTAGGCGATATGAAGATCTTGGTGTTGTTGTACAGGCAGCTACGATACTAGTGTCATGTATTCTACTCGTGCCCTTTTGCATCTAATGAAGGAGGCCAATGATCCATTATATGATTCCTTCGCTGATCCCATCTTTAAGTTTCCTGGTGATGCTATCAACGAGATTTCTCCACGTACTCATCTTCTTTGCAAAAAATTCTTTAATGAGTACTGGTGCAAGTGTGGTCGTGAACATTGTCTTGAAAAAGTTAAAGAGAAGGCGAAAAAGGTACTTCGGTGATTATATTTTAAGATTGGTTTATCTTTTTTGCATGCGACTTTTGTTTTTAACAAACTTGAACTCGACATCTTACAGGAAGAGGAGGCTCTCAAGAAGCGACAAATGGAAGAAGAAAGGAGGATTCAAGAAGAGGAAGCAAAAAAGTCGTAATGATGTCGATGAAGCGAAGAGCTTGATTAAATGGCTTAGTTTTGTTTTGTCTATTTTGTGAGGAGGGGAGTGAGAAAACATGGTGACAAGGAGTGTTGTAAAAAATTTGTTAAGTTAACGGTTTTATGTGATCTATGTTTTTATTATTTAGCGAAGTTGTTATTTTTGCGAAGTTTATATTTTGTTCTCGATTCTTGTTGGCGAATTTTGACTTTGGAAAATCTTGCGCGCAGTTTCTCACTTGCTTGGCTGCGTAAGATATTGTTGTCGCGATGCCTCTCATGATTGCGAAGGGTGATTTTGTTTTTGAAGCTTACGAGTTTTTGAGGCTTACGGTAGTGCTAATGTCGATGAGTTTGTGGATAAGTATCTTGGGAAGTCCCAAGCTAAGGATTCTTATAGGATGCCTAGGGTTGTTGATTTCAGCAATATTGGACGAGGTAAAATTCGTGTTATTTAGGTTCTTTCTTTTTGATCTATTCTTTGCTCTTTTTGATGTATTTAAGGTTTTTGTTTTGATCTTCTTGCTCAAGTGCATCCCGAATTTTATCTTTGGGGATGGTTTGCAAGATATGGCGGATAAAATAATCCCGGCCCGAAGTTGTCGAAGACATTTTGAGCGAAGCGACAACTAGTGTTGCTACGAAGAATTTTGAGTGTTTTAAGTTTTGTATGTGTTTTATGTAAACTTGAATAAGTGCCTTGTATGATGTTGTAACTTCGGATATATGTTTTTATAATAAATTATTATTTTTATTAATTTAGAAAACGTTGTTCTCCCTCTTTTTGGAGAAGTTAGAGCAAAGACTTTGATTTGAAGTCAAAAATTCTTTTTAGAGAAATTTTGAGGCGTCGCCCCTTTCTTTTTGTGAAGTGAGAGCGAAAACCTCGTTAAAAATTCTCTTTAGAGAAATTGAAAAAAAGCGCCGTCCCCTTCTTTTTTGCGAAGTGAGGCGGCGACTTTGTTTTGAAGTAAAAAATTCTCCTTAGAGAAATTTGAAAACGTCGTCCCTTTCTTTTTTTGCGAAGTGAGAGCGAAGACTTCGTTTTGAAGTCAAAAATTCTCCTTAGAGAAATTTGAAAACGTCGTCCCCTTCTTTTTTGCGAAGTGAGAGCGAAGACTTCGTTTTGAAGTCAAAAATTCTCCTTAGAGAAATTTGAAAAACGTCGTCCCCTTCTTTTTTTGCGAAGTGAGAGCGAAGACTTCGTTTTGAAGTAAAAATTCTCCTTAGAAAATTTGTAGGTAATAATTTTAGTTACGTACTTTAATTATACCTATTTGTTTTTTGATTTTTGTGAAAACTTCTAGCCCGATGTTAAAGCGTTTTGCTTTTCGGCTTTGTAATGAGTTGGAAGGACAAGTAAAAAGATGCATAAGTTTGGGGAAACTACTTTCTCATTTATATTTGATATGACAATTTTACAATAGAGTGCGCCTCGTTAAAAACCACTCACCTGCGAAGGGCTTCCCGAGTGGAAAAAGAGTGCAGCTCTTGATTGAAATGATAAAATGCTTCTAAGAAATTGAATCTAACTTGCTTATTTTACAAAATTTGAAAAAAGGAAAATTCTAGGGATAGTACTTGCGAAGATCCTTGATGTTCCAAGTATGGCTCAACTCTTCTCCCTTGAGATTCTCTAAGTGATAGGATCCTTGCACATTTTGATTTTGTTATGATGAAAGGTCCTTCCCACTTTTCTTTGTAACTTTCCCACGGTGTCTTCGTTTCTTTTCCTCTTGAGTCACGAAGTCTCACGGGTGTAATTCTCTTTTCACTACTTTCTTGTTGTACCATTTGCTTGTTTCTTCTTGGTATTTCACGAGATTCATCACAACTTAGTTTCTTTCTTCTTGAGCGGATCTTTTGCTTGTTTTGATCTTCTTTGCTTGAGACTTGACATTTGTTCTTGGACCTTGAATTGTATTTCTTACGAGTCATTGCTTCATCCCCATATAATAACTTGAAAGGCGTAAACTTAGTTGATCTTGTTGTGGTTGTATTGTGACTCCAAACAATCCTTGGTAATTCTTCAACCCATTTTCCTTTTGGGAGTCCTACTAGATTTTTGAAATTCCCACACATATAATGCCATTTTGCTCTTTTCGGCGGCTCCATTGGATTGAGGATACTTGGTGATGCGAAGCAAAGTTTGATTCCCATACTTTCACAATAGCTTCGAAATCTTTGCTATCGAATTGAGTTCCATTATCCAAAGTTATGTGCCTTGGGACTCTGAATCGCAAATTATATTTTACCAAAGGAACTTCTTCATTGTTGTGGATGACATGTTTGTGATTGGCTTCGCTTCTATCCATTTTGTGAAATACTCAAGCGCTACAAGCGCATATTGATGGTTGCCTTGAGTGGAAGTTTTCCAATTATGTCTATTCCCCATCTTGCAAGTGGCCATGTAGGTTCAATGTCTTTGAATTGGATTGGTTTGGGGCATTTGACTTGTTTGCTTTGAGATTTGGCAATTGTGACAAGTTTTGACTATTTCCTTGCTATCTTTACGATTTGTTGGCCAATAAAATCCTTGTCTAAACGCCTTTCTGCTATGGCTCTTGGGCGGACATGATTTCCACATGTTCCACTATGTATTTCTTGCGGCAATTCTTTGCCTTCTTCTCTTGAAATGCATTTGAGTAGTGGTTCACAAATGTGGTGCTTGAAGAGTTGATTGTTGATGAGCTTGTAGTTTCTTGTTTTGTGCTTCATTCTTATTTCTTGACTTAAACTTTTCGGTTCATAAAATCCTTTTAGGAATGCTATTATTTTACGATCTCAGTCTTAAACTTTCAATGATGTGGATGTACTTTGGCTCTTCAATTTTTGCTTTTATCGAAGATTACGATAACACTTGATAGAACACATCGGTGGCAATTTTACTTTTTTGATTTCTTTGCCTTTGCGATTTCATCTGCTTCTTAAGTTGTTTGTTCTTGAAATACTTAAATCTTTGAATCCTTGAAGTGTTTTTCTTGATCCCTCACACTTTGTAGGTACTTCCGATTCTGGATCTTTTGCCTTGTACTTTTTCTCAACATGGCTGCTATGACTTGAGAATCTGTTTTTATCAAGATTTTTGTACACCCATTGCTCTTGCCTTGCGAAGCTTGATATCTTGCTTCATACTCCGCAATGTTGTTAGTGCATCGAAATTCAAGTCTTGCACGCATATTTCATTTTGACCTTTGAATGGCGAAGTGATTATTCTTTGCTCGCCCGACCCTAGAACCCCATGCTCCATCGCAATTCATTGTCCATTCTTGACAAGACAAAGTCCACTCTTGATGATCTTTTTTTGATCTTACGCAACTTGTTCTTTGGTGTCAATCTGAGATGAAATCTGCCAATACTTGTGACTTTATTCTTTGTTCTCTTCTCAAATTCAATGAAGTATTGTGAAATTTCGGCCCATTTGCCAAGTCTTCACGAGGATTTGCGGCTTTTGCGGGACATCTTTGAGAGGTTGATTTGTTGGGATTCTCACTTTGTGTGCCAAGAAATAATGTTTCATTTTCTTGTTGCCATAAGTCTGCTGCGTGCGCTATTTTCTCAATTTACGAGTAAAACATTTTTTGAACGAGAGGGCTTGGAGACAAAGTATATTGGTTCTGTTTCTTCGCGTGGTCTTTCTCTCTTTCTTGCACTAGTCTTGCACTTACTTGCTTTCTCGAGATCTTTGAGATATATAAAAGTAGTTCTTGATCGACATTTGGTGTTGTTAATGTTGAAGGATTTGAAAGATACTTCTTTATTTCTTCAAGCTTTTTGTTGCTCTTCTCCCCATGTAAAGTTTGTCTTCGCCCCTTTGAGTGCTTGAAAGATTGGGAAGCTTTTTTCTGCTGATTTTGATATGAACCGGTTCAGTGAAGCCAATTTCCACATCAATTTTTGAATGTCTTTGATATTCTTTGGAACTTCAATGCATGATTGCTTTTATTTTTTCTGGATTTGGGTCGATGCCTTTTGCTAAAACTATGCATCCGAGGATCTTGCCTTTTGCACTCGAAGGTGCACTTTTCGGATTGAGTTTGAGGTTTGACTTTCTCAAGTTCTCAAATGTTTGTTTCAAATCTTTCAAATGGTCTTCGTGTTTCTTGCTTTTCACTATTATGTCATCAACATATGCCCGACAAATTGTCTCCGATTTGATCTTTGAGTGCTACTGAAGTCATTCGATAAAGCTTGAACCAGCATTGCGGCCCCTCTGCCATTCTTTGGAAAAAAACAATAAGTCCCAAATGGTGTGATGAAACTTGTTTTTCTTCATCTTCTTTCTTCATGTAAATTTGATGATATCACGAGAAGCAATCGAGGAAGCTTAGCATTTCACTTCACTGCAGCTTGGTGGAGACTAATGTATCGATTCTTGGTAAGGGGAAGTTATCCTTAGGGCAAGCTTTGTTGAGATCTTGTAAAATCTATGCACATTCTCCATTTTCCATTGCTTTTCTTTACCATCACAATGTTTTGCCCGACCAAGTTGTGAATTGAACTTCCCTTATAACTTTTGCATCTAGCGGTCTTTGTACTTCAGCCTTGCGGCCATTGTTACGTCTTCGAAATCTTTAATAATTTTTGTTTCTTTGGCTTGATATTTGGGTCGATGTTCGGGCGGTGTTCAATGATGTCTCTGTGACCCCTTCTAGATCTTTTGCTTGCGACCATGCGAAGACATCTTGATTGCTTCTTAGGAAACTTATGAGTTGTTGTTCTTCTTCTTTTGCTAGATTGGCGCCAATGATGACTTTCTTATGCATTTACCATCGGATCTAGCAAAACTTCCTTAGTTTCGATTTTTGACATGTCTTCGCTTTCTTTTGTGACTTCACATTTTACGTTTCATCTTCGTCTTCGATTTCTTCAATGGCTAAAACATTTCTTTGGGCTGGAGTTGAGTCTTTCTCAATGTTTCTTGCTTCGTTTGATTTCCATGAATTGATATTGGTCCATTGATTCTTTGGAATTTTCATACATAGGTAAGAGTAGTTGATCACGGCTTTGAAGATATTTAGACTTCCTCTTCCAAAGATTGCATTATCTTGGCTATGCATTTCAACAACGTCAAATGCCACTTGTTCTGTTCTTGCATTGTTTTGTGTCTTGAATGATCTCGGCAATACGATTCTTCCGATTGAATTTATCCTCTTTCCTCCGAAGCCAACTAATGGATATTCTGCTCTTCCCAAGTTTTGTCTTTTGATTCCCATTGCATCGAGTGTTGATCACGAAGAGGATATCGTGAGCTTCCTCCATCCACTAGTATTTTGTAACATCCCATCCATCAATATTTGCTTCTATGACCATGGAGTCCATGTGTGGGTAATCTTTGAGCTTCATGTCTTGTTACTGTGAAAATGATTGGTTGGTGTGACCATCTTGTCTTCTTGAAGGGTCCCTCCATTGTTATTGCATTGACTCTTGAAGTAATTTCTTCTTTAGTTGTTTGTTGCATGTTCTATCTTTATTACCTCCATAAATTGTCATTATTACCTCTGCTTTGCGGATGATCTGGTTGGTGAGGCATTATTTTGAACATTTGGTGTGTTATTTGCCACTGAAGCTTCAGTTTGTAAACTTTGTATTTGTCCCCATTGTGGCGGAGCCATTGCCAATGGTTGGCAATTGTATATTGGCGGTGGCCACTGGTAGCACTTGTTGATTACAACTTGGATCAAAGTATGCTTGATTGTGTGAAGTGCTTGCTTGGGACAAAAGTTTATTGATCTTTGATTTTCCAAATGATTTGCCTTCTTGTTGTAATTGTTCTATGCTTTTCTTCACCATTGGGCACATCTTGAAGTGTGGCCGACCCTTTGCCATGGATGATGCGCGACATTTCTTCAAGTTTTAGAATTCTTCTTTCCCCAAATCTTTGATTAAAACCTCCTCTTTATTATTATTGTAGTTTACATTTGTTGTCTTGGCCCATTTGGTTATTTTGTGTCTGGATGTTATCTTCGCTATGCTCATTGTTGATTTGGTTCACGCGAAGTGGTGGTTGATATTGATGGTAGTATGGTCTTCGCTCAAAATTTTGCGGCTGAATTGATTGTTTGTCTTAACTTGATTTCTTTGTGCATTCTCTTCTTGGTCTTTTTCCTAAAATCATCATCGATCTTGCATATTTTGGATTTCTTCATATAATTGAGCAACGGTTGTTGGTCTTTCCCTCTTTAGATCACGAAGATAATTGTCCGCTCTAAGGCCCACGATTGCGGCGATGATGACGACTTCGTCTAATACTTCTGGAATTTGGGTCTTCATTTGGATGAATCTTTTATAGTATTGGATTATTGGTTCTTTTGGATATTGCTTGATGTCAAATAGGTCATCGCTTGTTAAGCCTGTGTGTTGGAACCCTTGAAATCAACTAGCAAAGTTGTTACGAGTTGTTCCCAACTTTTGAGGATCTTGGCTTGAGCGAGGCATACCACTTTTGAGCTGGTCCTTTCATCGCCATGATGAGTGCCTTCGCTAATGTTTTGTCGTCTCCCCACTTGATTCAACAATTGCTTCAAAGCTCATCAAGAACTGTCTTGGATCTATTAAACCTTCATAGGTTGGTATGACGTTGAATTTGAATCCTTTTGGCCATTTTGCCATTTGTAAGTCCACGATAATGGAGATTCCGGGTCAATCGTGACTATTGCCTTTTCATTGTTACGATTTGTTTTGGCTTCGCTTGTTATGATGACATCACGATCTTGATCACTAAGCTCTTCGCTTAGTCTTTTTAGCTCTACTTGACTTCCTCTATTCTTTTGCTTCAATGTCTTTTCTCACGGTTACGGCTTTGCAAGCCTCAAGTTCTTTCTTCTTCTTGATCACTTCTTCTTCTAGTTGTTGCAACTTTCTTGCTTCTTCGCTTTGATCTTCGTGGGGAATGACTTCTTTGGAGGCGTTGTCTCCGCTTGTTCTTAATTACTTTGTTCTCTGTTGTTGTTGTATCCTCGGCGGTAACTTCTTGACTTGTTCTTGGGAGGTCTTCCCATGATTTCTTGATGGTCGTAGGATAGATCGTTGCTCACACAAGCGGTGGGCGCCAAGATGTTGGGTGAATGCTCAACACAACACGTTATTGATGATGATATGGTTTACAAAGTGGCCATTCAACATGGCCGTTACAAAGGAGGTCAGGGGGTATTTATAGGCCCCCAGACTTCGTAGTGGTACAAAAATGTTAAGAACTCGAAATGAACTTCTACGATGTAACTATCGGCGAAGATATATGTCTGTCTTCGGCGCTTCATACATGGTCTTCATCTTCGCAATGTTCTTCATTCTTCCGGAGATGACTTACGACAGCGGCCGAAGGCCGATACGATCATCTTAAACTTGGAATCTTTGGCCCCGATCTTCTTAATTTCATATTTCTTTATCGATTGTGAAGCCACTTCCTTGCGAAGTTACCTTCGATCTTCACGCTCTGTCCCTCTTTTTGCAAATAGCCCTTGCGTCCGGAATTTATCAAAAGTGCAGGGGCGAAAGTTTAAAATCGAAATCAAAGTTAGATCCCAACAATGCAGGGGAATACAACATGGGTGAAGAAGGGGTTATTGCCCAAGGTTCATATGATCCAATCTATGCTAATGAAAAGGTGGTTCTTTGATTACTCTTAGCATAGATTTTAATTATCATATCTTATATATCATTTTTGTTTGCTTTTTGTATTCTATCATAAGGATCAAGGCAAAAGCTGAATTGTGGCAAAAAGACTGAGTGGATGATTTGAGACTTACAGTTCTTCCACAAATGATGAATGAGCCGTGTCTTTTTGCATAATGTTGGAGTTCATCATATGTCTTGCTTTATCTCTGATCTGAGTTCATCTCTTGACTTTCCCCAATTGTATTTGAGAGTTCTCTGCATGGGTTAGTCTAACAAAATATCCAATATCCACAATAGCATACCATTGGCTCAAAAAATCAACCTAGACACCACGTCAATTTGATTGAGGAAGGCATTTTAACCTAAGCACCACGGTTAATTTAAAAGCCTTTAGAAGTAAACTCAACACACCTTCGGTTCAAAAAATCAAACTAGACACCTTGTCTAATTTAATTCGGAAAACAACTTAAACTAAGCACCATGCCTAATTTAAAGAAGGTGTATGAAAGTACATCAAAACCAAATATAGGAAATAATGGTAATATGAAAACATTAAAGAGATTTATTCAAACAGAGATGAAAGTTATGATTGATATTTTGTAGATTGAGCATGTCTCAAAGGTATCGATAACCAAGATAACATGGCAAGAATTTTATGAGTGATTTAATGTTGCATGATGATTGGTTGGACATACCTTTACATTGTCATCCTTAAGTTTTCCTTGTTCTAGACCTTAAATGGTTAGTAACAAAAATACCCGAAGGAATATTCTCATAATTATATCTCTATGCTTACTACACAAGGGGGTGTTATAGCAAAAGATCTATACTTATATTACTTCCCCCTAGAGTGCTTATTTTAGGACAAAAGCTCGTCCTTGGGAAACCTTCAAATATGATTCAAGATGATGAAGAGGTTTTCCCTTAAATCACCAGTCTCAACTTTCAAGCTAATAAGATCAACAACCACCCTTTCTAAATCTTTATGAACAATTATCTCAAGGGGTTTGAGATCTTGTAGGTGGCTGTAGATTAAAGATGGCAATCAATTCGGGGAGTTTGTTCACATGGGCAAGGATTGGATAGAAAATTTAGGATGTAACTCCTATGCTCATGGATGTTCTCCGGCTATTGATAATGCTCTTTACGGTCTTCCTTAGATCCTTCATGATGTCTATACTTGGGATTTCTAAGATCGTAGGTAGACTCGAGAAAAATAACACTAGAGGATTTATTGGGGTCAAGGATGAGGTTGAAGATGGGTTTGGATATGTTATCTAGTCTGAAATAGAAGGAAAGAAGATGGATTCTAGATAGCTTTGCTCTCCTTCTATGGCATCATTAGATATGCCATCCTTGGGCTCCCAACGTCCTTTGTAAGAATAAGGATGCTTTCTAAGAGACTCTTCTCTAAAAGGATTTGGTTTATAGGTACTCAAAGGTCTCTTGTGAAGCTAGAAGTTTGTCTCCCAAAGTCATCACCATAAAAGAATCAAGCGTAGAATTACTTCTTCCCTTGGAGAGGTTTAGAGTATTGATAATTTAGGATTGGTAGCTAAATCAAGGGATTGGAATGATTATGATCTGACTATCAAAACTTCTTCTATGGTCTAGAGGATGATTCATTTCTTCCTTTGGGTGTTCATGAAAAAATTATAAGAAAAAGATCACACCACTGAGTTTGTCAAAACAAACCTTGCTTTTAGAAAAGGAAAGAAAAGTTCCTCCAGAAAACAGCATGATGGTCATGCGAACAACTTTTCTAGGATGAGATCCAAATATTATCCTTTGTAAAGGATAGGATTTGGCCTGAGGTTAACTTCAGAATTCTCTCCTATAATGGGTTATTTCATGATCATTTATATTAACCGTAGACACGTTCAAAGCCAAGGGGTAGGATATGTTCTATAGATGCTAATGGCCTGAACTTGTGTTTATGGGTGCAACATAAAGATTGGTGTGGAATCAGGGGACCCAAAAAAATATATAAAAAGAAAAGAAAATATAAAAAGAGAAAGTCTACACTAAGATATGATACAAGATTAGTTATACTCAATATTTTCTCGAAGAACCATTCCTCCCTAAGAACGGCGCCGAGAAAATGCTTGTTGGTATTTGTTAAGCCTACTGAAATATTTATAATAATGCGCAAGCGACGGATCTTGGTGAGCATTTCACCCGGGAAGAGAGGGTTTTAATATCGAATCCACAGGGGAGGATGGTGTGAGGTAACTAAGGAATATAACTAATCCACGAAAGATAGTCAAGGAACCGAAGAAGATAAAGAGATAAGGAGATTTCTATGGTTGTCTAATTCTTATCCTTGTAAGCATATGTTGGTATTGTCTTAAAGGGAAGCACCCAAAGGAAAACATGGGCGAAACATGCAATCCTCCAGCACTTACATGCCCAACTTGTCTTATAGACGGAGGGTGGATTCAAAGGACTCAACAGGACTTGTCTCTCCCAGCGATCTACCACATGACCCGGAATATAAGGTGTCATCACAAAGCAACCTCGATCTAGGCACCATGCCTAAACCTAAACTACCCCTCTAATCTATAGCGTCCTCTGATTAAAGTACTCAAACAAGAGTTGTGAACAATAAGAATAATAAGAACATTTACTTACTCAAATAAGGAGTTGATCCACCATAGAAGTCTCGGGATCAAGTACCGGTGTTCTTGGGAATTGATTCCGATAGTACAAGATGTAGAGGAGTCACCGGGTTTCGGTGCTTCCTCCGCAGCTCTTCCCATCACCAACACTTTAACTCTAGGAACAAGATTAGTTCTAGTCTCTCTAATGAGGACTATGGCTCTAATCTCTTCTTAACTCTTACTCTTGATTAGATCTAATTAGATCTAATCCACTTCTAATTACATGTCTAATTCTACTTCACTAATCTCTTAGAGAGAGTTGATCCTTACAAGGGACCCCTCTACAACTAAGAGATAATGAGATAGTAATGAATTAGGGTTTAGCCCTGGGGTCAGGGGGTCTTCTTATATAGGCCTTGGCGATGAACGATAGCCCTTGGATCAAACCGACTGTGGCAATGGTGTAGATACAACCTCAAAGTCGGTTACAAACCAACCTACGAAGATAGGTTGACATCTTGGCCCCCACCTGGCGGCCGGCCTTATCCTCTTTGGCGACCGCCAGGCCAGGGTGGGCCCAAGGTGTGAGGCTCTTCCTGGTGTCTTCTGGTGTCTTCTAGAATGTTTTAGTTCACTTTTCGGGTTGAGTTACTTCACGGTCAAGTCTTGTCATCATATGTCTTGTATATTCCGGAACTTTCTCCATTCTTCTCTGCATTTATCTATTAAGTCCTTGAAAATATATAAATCACCAAAGCTCATAGAATTATGTTAGTTAAACCGCTAGAGTTAGGTTGATATTCAATTTAAGCCCTTATTTCATGTTAGTTGACTAGTAATTTTATGTTATAACAGGTGTCAGCAAATGACTCATCCGCCGAAGCTCGAGAAGGGGCGGGCTCCTTCGAGCGAACGAGGGGGCCAAGACGATGGCGATCGACAAGGAGGCGTCGGTCGATCGGGCCCGAGCTCACTCCTAAATAGGAAAGCAAGCTCGTCGACTTCCTCCGCAAGCGAACCTCGGCGTATTCGCGTGGAGATCCTCGGACATGCCCGGCATACCGAGCGAGTCGTCGCGAGCACTCCTTAAACATCAAGCCCGACTCTCGGCCGGTGAAGACGGCTCCGGCGTTTTGACGACGGCGCGTGCAATCGCCGAGGAAATAGATAAGCTCTTAGCGGCGGGCTTTGTTAAGGAGGTGTATCATCCAGTGGATAGCCAACCTGTACTAGTTAAGAAGAAGAATGGGAAATGGAGAATGTGTGTTGACTATCTGAAGTCTCAACAAGGCATGCACGAAGGATCTGTTTCCTTTGCCGTGCATCAACCAAATCGTTGACTCCACCTCCAGTGCGAGGCGCTCTATTTTCTCGGCGGCGTACTCGGCTACCACCAAATCGCGATGAGCGAGCTCGATCAGCTCGCCACCTCCTTCATCACTTCCTTTGGCGCGTTACCTTTCACGTAACCATGCCTTTCGGGCTCAAAAACTCCGGTGCTACCTTCGGAGGTGCATGCAAAAGTCTTCAAAGAGCTTCTCGGGAGGCGGCGTTGAAGCTTATCGTCGATGACATCGTAGTCAAGGCGAAGCGCGGGAGAGCTCATCCCCTGACCTCAAGGAAGTCTTCGACAAACCGGCGAGTTCGGGTAAAGCTCAAACAGAAATGCGTCTTTGGGTTCCTCGGGAAAGCTCTCGGCTTCATAGTGTCAGAGCACGGCATCGAAGCCAACCCCGAAAGATCGAGGCCATCGGTAGCATGGGTCCTATCAAGAAGCGTCAAGAGCGTGCGGCTTACAAGGTGCCTCGCCGCCCTTAGCGAGGTTTATAGCTCGATTAGGCGGCGTAGCCTCTGCTATACAAGCTCTGAAGAAGTCGGGCGCGCTGCCTGGACCGATGAGGCCCGGGCCGCACTCGACTCTCTAAAGAGCTCCCCCCGACGAACCGCCCATACTCACCCCACCCAAGCGGATGAGGCGATGTTCTTTGACATTGCGACCACCTCGCGATGCTTAAATGCACGGTGCTCGTGGGTCGAGTGGGAGGAAGAGGGTCATACACTTTGGGTACAGCGGCTAGTTTACTTCATCGACGAGGTCCTCTCCCATACAAAGACCCGATGCCGTGGCTCCGAAGCTCGCTTTACGCGCGGTGATCACTCGTCGCAAGCTGCGACATTACTTCAACGCCCACCCAATCACGGTCGTCTCCAAGTTCCGCTCGGCGAGATCATCCGCGCAGCCCCCAGGCCGCGGGGTGCATCGCTAAAGGGGAATCGAGCTCATGGGATTCGACATCACCTATGCCCCGAGGGGAAGCCATCAAGTCTCGGGTCCTCCCGGCTTCGTGGTCGAATGGACGAGACACTATTACCTCAGACGACGACGCCGTCGAGTCTTGGAGCGCTCTACTTCGGCTCGGTGAAGAAATATGGCGCGAGGCGGGCACGGTCTTTGTCTCGCCACTAACGCGTGCGCGCGGGAGTGCTCGATCCGTCTCCACTTCACGGCTTCCAACAATGTTGCGAATGAAGCCTTGGTGAGCGGGTTCGCCTGCATGTCGGGCTCGGCATCAAAACGCCTCGGTCAGGAGACTCCAAGCTTCGTCGCCGACCGGAATACGAAGGAGGCCGATTGTGTCAGCCAAGGATGATCGCGTGCTCGCCAAGGTCGCGGCTCGAGAACACTTCGATGGGCTCGAGTTCAAGCACATCCGCCGCCAGTACAACGGCGACACCGACGTCCTCGTGAAGCTCGCTTCCAACCGACTACAAGTTCCTCTGGTGTCTTAAGCCCATGACCGGTATGCGTCTCGTCGATCAGGCGCTCGAGGAAAGAAGGCCCGAATCGGTAAGATGGATCCGGCCCAGAGGCCCCATTCGTTTCCTTCCCCACCAAAGTCGAGCCTCTGCTGAGCTCGAGCTCGTCGATGGAAGTCGACGAGAGAGGTTGACCTCGTCGTCTAGAAGGTCTTCCGCCCCAGAGCCGGAGACCCCCAAGACCTGACTAGCGAGTTCCCATTGTAGCATGGCTACGGGACACCAAGCTCCGTAGAAAAAGGAGGAGGCCACACGCATCGCCGTCGAGGCCAAATCCTACGCCATCGTCGAACACGAGGCTCTGAGGAAGAGCGCGTCCTGAAGTACTCCAGCGTTGTATCACCTTCGAGGAGGGCGCGGCTCGCCGTCGAGGAAATCCACGCCGGGTGAATGTGTGACACCATGCAGCCCCCTGCTCGCGGTGGGCAAGAGCGTTCCGCCAAGGCTTCTATTGGCCAACCGCCGCCGTCGCGGTATCAATCGAATCGTCGCGTCGGCAGTGAAGGATGCGGTTCTTCGCCAAGCAAACGCACCTTCAGCCTTGGCCCTCCGGATGATTCCCATCACTTGGCCCTTCGCGGTGCCGGGGCTCGACATGGTCGGACCATTCTAAGGTCGCGGGGGCTTCACTCACCTCCTCGTCGCCATCGACAAGTTCACCAAGTGGATTGAGGTAATGCCCATCTCACACCGCAGTGAAAGGTCCTAAATGGCTAGAGGGGGTGAATAGCCTAATAAAATTTCTACAAAATCACTAGAGCAACTTGTTAGTAAATAACAAAGCGTAAATCGCGTTTGCTCTAGCTCTACTTGTCGGCAAGCCTCCTATTGACAATTCTAGTTGCTATAGTCTCTAAATCACACACAAGGGCTATGTCTCTACTTTACCACTAGGTGAAAGAGCTAAGATACTCTAGCAACTAAACAATTCTACACAAGCTACACAAGCACAATATATATCTCAAAGTAAATGCAAGGTAGAGAGGAGGTTTTTTACCAAAGTGTCGAGGTAAGTCAACCAATCACCGTAGGATGAATATCAATAGGAACAATGAAGCCAATCACCAACGAATGACAAGAGACAAATGGAGACACAATGATTTACCCCAAGTTCACTTGAGCACCCATCAAGCTACGTCTCCGTTGTGTCGACCTTCTCACGTGTGGGTCAAGGTGGAGCTCACTCCAAGCCAAATGCCTTTAGGCTTCTTGAACCCAAAGCAAATGAGAGGTACTCACCCGACACGAGCAATGTATTATCTTGCAATTCGTCGTCTCGGCGAGGATGCACGGTCCTCTCACAAATCACCGGAGGTGGCCAAGAACATTCACCTTCTCTTGCCAACGCCTCCACCAATCACCAAGCCGGCTAGGAGTGGTGCTCTCCAAGAGCAACAAGAAAACCACCGGCTCACAAGCGATCCCCAAGTGCCACTAGATGCAAAGATCAAAGCAAAGTGCACTTGAATCACCTCAACTCACTAGAATGATGCTCACAAGCAAGAGGAGTGAGGAGGAGGATGAGTGCTCAGCTCTAGAGGTGTTAGGATTGATTTCAAAAGACCAAGTGACCTCCAAGAGCCGGCCAAAGGGGTATAAATACCCCCACCACGAAAATGTGGCCGTTGGGGGTGCAATCCACGCACAAATTAGCGGACGGGGCGACCGACCAGACTCACTAGTAGTCCGGGTCGGTGGGTCGATCTAAAACGACAAACCCCACGGCCGTTGTGGGAGGCGGCGAAAAGCGTCGGTCGTCGTCCGTCGGTGCTTCCGGTCGGCCAGCGGAAGCATCCGGTCGGTGCGTCCCGGTCACTCCTCGGCGAACCACCGAATGACATGCTCTCTGCCGGGGCCGCGGTGGCCGGTGCGTCCGGTCAATTTTCCATCGCGTCCGGTCGGTGAGTTCGGTCAGCGGCGAATTGCGAAATTCCGTCATTTTGTCGTCGTTCCTTCGCCTTTGCTCCAAACCAACTTCCGTCACTTTCGATTCTTGTTGCCAACACGTCGAAGAACACCCGACACCATGTGTTAGCATTTTGAAAACATTTTCCATCAAGTGCGGTGTTAGCTCTCTAGGTTAGAATGCATGCAAATGATTTTGAACCTAGAGGCACATGAGGACCGATATGTATGATAGTTTTCCCTCTTTATAGTACGGCTTATCGATCCTATAATCACTCACACCCTCTATGGTGTCTTGAGTGTAAAATCAAAATGGCCCTATGGATATACCTTTGCCTTGAGCCCATTTTGATCCTCGATCCACTCAAGTCATGCACTTGATCATCATTTGAATCATCTCGATCCATCCACCATGACCATCATGCACCAACCTTGGCTTGACCAATCTCCAACTAAAACAAACACTTAGCATAGAGATTAGTCCTAAGGATGTCACTAATTAGCCAAAACCAATCTAGAGATCTTCAATCTCCCCTTTTTGGTAATTGGTGACAACCCGCATAAAAAGATTTTATGATTAAGGGTTTTGAACCTATCATGGTTGTCCAAGCATTTTGCTTACAATCATAGGATTGGACAAACATAATAAATTCGGTTTTGGTAGCATGAGCTCCCCTACATGTATGCCTAGAGTTTGGTATAGGCTTTGCATACATGTATGAATATTGAAATTAGGGAGTGAGCCATGTTACCAAAATGATGCTTATGGTGAAAGAATGGACCTTTGAAGCGTGATACCAATCGAGTTGCGCCTTTCTCACCATACAAGCATCATGGATAACTAGATATTTCATCAAAAACTCAAACTACCCCGTGAGATCATATTATAAGCAAAGGTACTTGAATTTAGAATGGAAATCAAAATATCTAGGTATCACTTAAGCATGCTAGTTGATTAATCATCAATCAAGTTATCACTAGCATACATCACACAAAGCATGTATATATGGAATTTAAATACATGTGCGAGAGCAAGTCATATGTTAGTGCACAAACAAATGCAACAAATGGCTTATGAGCTTGCTCCCCCTAATTGTGTGCTTTCAAAAATTTTTGATCCCCTTCTAATCTTTATGCACTAATCTCTCCCCCTTTGCCAAATTTGGATAGCTTGCCATACATGTAATTCGGTTTGAACCAAAGACAAGCTTCTTCACACCTCAATAGAGGGTTATCATGTCTATGTTGAACCACATATTTGACACTATATCCAAATTCAACACTTGAGATTGCAAGCCCACAAGCATGTCATATGTCATCACTAGATCACACTATGTAAAAAAAGGCCTCTACAGTCGCGCGTTGAGGGCTTCTGATCCACAGCGCGTCCCGCCCATTAGGGTCTCTAAATGTCGACTTCTGAACTGGCCCCGTAGCGGCGTCTCGCAATAGGCTTTAATACGGGCGGGATTTAGCGTGGCGTCTCAAACTTCCGTCACGTAGTGAGCCCTGTTACACATGCGCGGTGGAACGTCACGTGTCTTGGGGTTTTTGCTCATTGCGGTCTACGGTATCTCTGAACATAATTTTCTAAGATGCGATCGTACCTCTGGAAACGTCAAAGACCAGCGGCATCAATAATCGACCGTACCGCATCAAAATTAGTGACGCACGAAGCGGTATGCGGCCGTAACGATTGAATGTGCGGAATCGTACACAATAAGGCGTCGTGCCACTAGCGCGCACACGACGGGCGGCTTGTATGCATCGCGTGCCTCTAATCAAGTATCCATTCACGAACACCGTCACTGGCGAGGGTACGTAAACGTTATTCAAATACGAGACCGAAACGCGGCCGTATGATATCTTCGACCTTACAGCGCTGTGGTACACGATGTGCAATAACCGCCTACGAGCTACGGACGCGTTAGATCGCTCGGCCCCATAACTACCTCCGAGTTCCACGAGGCGCTTGTTTTGTACTACCGATGCGGAACCTTAATGCACTTTCGGGGCTTCCGTGGGTCGTTCGACCGTAACTTCGTACAAAACTACGGTCGCATGTTTAAAATGATTATCGACAATGTGCCCCGTGTTACAGAGCGGTTGTTTGCAGCGAGGTGTCGGTAACACCGCGAGCTGACAGCGTTTTTAATAGCTGGAATCTGCGTCCGCCAACGACTATGGGGCGTTCTTTTCGTAACCACGTCACGTAGGATTTAGTCGTTTTCTGACGTGTTTCCGGTCTGCGGCGCCAGCGTTACGTATTTT
>JADLZK010007010.1:0-12908 GCA_015847255.1 Hyparrhenia diplandra | reverse complement strand
CAAACGCCAGTACTATGGCACGCTCGCTCGCCTTGCACTCCAATAGCATTTTCCAGTTGCCGCCTTAGCGCACTTGTGTGAGGCATCTCCTTGGGGTGGAGCCCCCACTTCAACCTCGTGGTGGTACGCATCACGAGGGCCGCCATGCCGGGGGACCGGGCCTCAACTCATCGGCGTCTGCGGCTCTGCTACTGCGGAGGGTGCGCAATGTGAGTACTTCACCCCTAAAGCTGAACCTTGTCGGATCTCCTAGAAGCCAAAAGTGGTTCTATGTCTAGAATGCACGTAAAGTACCGCCTCGAGGACATAGACATCGCTCCGATTTCACGACGCCTGGTCCCCTGCCGCCGGAGGAGCATGACATGGATCGGTGTGTGAGCTGCCGCAATGTCAAGGGGAGGGATTGACGGCCTTGTGGTGACCATGGACTTCATCGCATCGGTCCGGCCCCTAAAGGAGAGGGTGCACCGCAGCGCAGCGACTTGCGGTGAGCTGCGTGAGGAGCGCAGAGGTGCGGTGGCCGTCGAGAGACGAGATGACCCTCACAGCGGCGTCGAAGATCTTCGAGAGCGAGCAGTTCTTCCGCGCCCGCCACCCCTCGCTCTCAGTAAGGATCCGCCAAGCAGCGCATGTACGGCTCTTCATAATCCTTTGTCACCGAAGAGTGCTTCGCCTGCGCTACGCTCATTTTGATTGTTAGCTATAGTAATAGCTATGTGCACGATTGATACTTTGATGAATCCCAGAGCACGCCATGTGTAGGGGAATGAGGTTTATCCATGCCGCGATGATGGCCGGCTTAATGCCCCATGCATCCATCCCTTGTACCGGGGAGGAGAGGGCGGAGGCGCAAAGGTATCTTCTTCATCATCACATCACCATGCGCCGCCGCCCTCCCCTCGGGTTCGAAAGGACGGTTCCCTTGCCGATACGGGAGTGGACGCCGTAAAGGTTGAGGGGTTCGGCCTGCGGCACCGCCGGTGCGTGTGAGAGGCCGGGGCCTGCCGGCATTGCCACCGTTGAAGGAGTCCTCGTCTTCTCGCAATGACCGCAGGTTTTTCCCACGCATCTTACCTGATCAAGAGGAGTGGGCACGGCCATCGTCGATCACACCAAGGAGTCACCGAGTCCTTGCGAAGAGGCGAAAAGGCCGGGTCTCCTGAGCCCTTTGGAAAAAGAAACCTACAAAATTTGGGGAGAAGGAGTCCTTCCCGGTGAGTCTCGGTAGAAAATTTCCATCCGCCAACCGCCAAGGTGACTAGGTAAGTGAGGGTCTCATGTTGACCCTGTTGAAAGTCCTTGCTAAAGTGTTTGTCTTGTGTTTCAATTTCCCTAATGTGTAGGTCCTTGGCCAGGAAGGAGCGATTCGGAGTCGACCCCTCGCCTGGCCGGTGAAATGGCTACCATGGCACGTGAGTGCTACAGCTCACCACCTAAGGTGTTGCGGCTATGGCCGACCACCGCCTCCGCCAAGGGAGGAAGAGGTGCGGGCGTCACCGCCAAGCCTCAAGGCCCCGGAGGGCCCCATCGGGCAAACGGGTCGAGCTCATCACCAAAGACTCTCCCGTGCCTCGAGGCTATGGAGGAGATCCTACCTGCTGCCCGCTCCTATCATACCAGGAGGAGCCGAGACGCGGCGCGTGGACGATTTCCGCATGTCGTTAGAGACAACGGCGACTTCTTTAGTCGTCAACTCCGTAGTGGATGAAGAAAACCGCGGAGGTTCGGGTCATTGTGCCAGCTGCCCAACCCACGGATAGTAACTATCTTGACCCTCAACCTCGCGGTCTTATACTTTCGGTCATTCGCTTTTGAAATGTCCCACAGTAATGTAGGAGATCGGCGGATGTCGGTTCGGCGCGCATCTTTGGAGAGGTTTTCCCAAGCATGCGAAAAGGCTTAAGAAGGCTGCGAGAGGAGAATGTCCTCTTGAGGGGGCCGTGGCGGCCTCGACCAATGCTTGGCCAGTGAAACCTTTGGAGAACTCCACATCCAAAATATTTTTAATGCCATTTGTGAGGGAGAAGGCGCGCTGGAGAAGGAGAAAGCAAGCTTTGCGAGACAGTGTCGATGAAAAGATTAAGGCGGCAAGGCATAGGTAGAAACCTCAAACTCGTGGCGCACCCACGGCGTTTGCTTGGGAGAAAGACGTGAGTTGTCGACCCATCTTGTTTGCTTTGGTTATGTTGTGATTCTTCTTCTTGTTTGAGAAAAAGTCCTCCCCGTTGTCTTTGATAGCTGCCATCACCGAGGTCGTCGTGGAGGGTTCGGGATGAGGCGTCCGTGACGTCGGCACGAGTTGGAGGCGAGGTCAAGAAGTTGAAGACCGACCTCAAGGTGAGTTTTCATGAGCTCAGATTCCTTTTGTTTGTTTTGTCGTGGTAATCTGTCTTGTAAAATTTTCCTTTCGGTCTTCTCGGCGTCGGTGTGCATTGGAATGGGGGGGGACTCCGAGCTCCGGAGAGACTCACAAAGGCGTTTGCTCGGTCTTTGGACTACCTCATTCTGCGCCTCTCCTGCTGGTGGACCGGTGCCCCATCCTTAGTTGAAGCTGCAGCGCGTGGAGGAAGCTTGGTTCCATCTATAGGTGGGGACCGGGCGGAGGGAGGTGACCCATCTTACCGGGCGGTGGTCAAGTTGTTCTACCCCAGGTCGACCCAGCTACAATGGCCCGAGGGTACAATGCGTGAGATCGAGGACAACTGGTCGATGCCCACGCGGGAGGAGGTCAATGAAGCCGCGGGTCTCTTTCCTCGCCAACCTCAATGTATTTCCCCGCCAAAGAGTTTCGCACTTGTACAAAAAACGTTTGCAGCAAGACAATAGTTAGTTGGACGTGGTCAAAAAATGAAGTATTAAAGTATGTAGAGTTAGTGGAGTTGTAGTCAAACATGGTCGAAAAACAAAGTATTGAAGTATGAGTTCATGAGTTGTGCTTTAGTTTGTTGATTTCGATTTGAGGTCTTGATCAACCCTCGTTAATTCCATTTTACAGCTAGCCCATTACGATGTCGGACTGGGTTGCGGCGCGTCTTGTGGAAGGACATAACGGAGAGGTAATGTCGATATCCATGACTCAAACACCCCTTGAAGGGCAGAGATGGTCACATAGGGATAGGTCGAGGAAGGGTCACGAGGGCACGGGAAAAATTCTCATGTTCGGTACCTTGGTTATGGCGATTGTTGTCGTGGAGAGGGCTTATGAACTAACATCCGGTGACTCAACACCCCTTGGGGCCAGGAAGGTCACATAGTGAGAGGTCAAAGCCAGCTCGAAGTTGGGTGAGTACCCTTTTGTCGTCATCGCCGCCAATTGATGGTGGGTTGCACCATATAAATGGCTTATGAACGGCATCCGGTGACTCAATACCTAGGGGGCGGCCCCGGTAACCTAGGGAGAGGTGAAAGCACGGTTCAAGGTAAACAGGACCATTGCGCCCGTCACCATCGATTGATGGTGGGTTGCACCATAGATGGCTTATGTATGTGACATCCGGTGACTCGGTACCAGGGGCTGAACTAGTCACCTAGGGAGAGGTCAAAGCCCAATTCAGTCACTTGAGGACCATTGCCACCCGCCGCCGTCGATTCGATGGAGGGTTGCACCATATAGATGGCTTATGTACTGACTTCGGTGACTGAGAACCAGGGGGGGCGGCGGTCACCGAGGGAGAGGTCAAAAGCCCGGGTCGAAGTTCGGCGAAGATCACGTTTGTCAATGAAAAATGGCGAACACGACACGCCAGGCGCAAAACATCATAATATGGCGAGAAAAATCATCTTTATTCAATTTATTGAAGGGTATGTGATACATATCTTTTATTCGTCGGCCAGGGCCATTCACGGCATCTTGGTACTACTTGGAGCCGTGCTTTGAGAGCTTGCTAGTCTTCTATGGCCCAACCGGTTTGAGGCCTCGTCGGTCTTCTTCTTATAATGGGTGGGCGGTCGATGGCGAGAGCGACTGAGCTGCGATGTCGAGCCTCAGAGCCGGTAAGCTGGTCCATCCGACTTGGAGGGTCGATGGACTTGGTGATGTCCGTGCTCTCCCTCTTCACAATCATGGGCCAACTGATGTTGGCCCGAGTGTCGACCCCTTAGGGGCTTGGCATCCTCAACACCGTGTACAAGTAGTGTGGCACCACCGTGAACTTGGCGAGTGCCGCAGGCGCCCGGGATGGAGTGGTAGGAGTTGTTCAAGTCGGCGCCGACGAAGTTTAGGTACTCCTCCTCGAAAGTTGTCGTGGGTCCCCCAACCGCATGGGAGGACAATCTCCCCCAATGGTTTGGACCCCGACCTAGCACCACACCCGAGTTGGCCTCGGTGGGGAGTGAGGTCATCTTCCTTTAATCCGAGCTGCTTGCCAAGCTTCCGAAAAAAAGGAGGGTTGATAGCACTACCTCCGTCGATCGGCACCTTGTTGAAGCACTTGGTGTAGGATCTAAGCGGCGAGCGGCGGGAACCTTCCCATGTACGGTATGTGCGCCACCGGGCCTATTGAAGGTGATGGGGACCTCGACCCGCGGCCCGGCGAAGGGTATGGCCGTCGGGAGTTGCTGCCACTCGTTGACCCTCCGTTGGGCTATCTTTCGCTCTCTCTTCGTTTCGGTGGAGGCGATGCCACGAAGATGATGTTGGCGTCGATATCGGCATGGATGAAGCCCTCCTTGTCATTGCCATCTACCGGGGGCTCCTTGCCTTTGCGTTCCGTGGCGTTGCCACCCTTGTGCTTCTTGAATTTCTTCTCCGAGAGCTCCTTTGTTGAGTAGGTATTTGGTTCTGTTATTGTGGGCGAGGCACGGTCCATCGGATCTCCTCGAAGCTATCCGGATGCACTTGCCCCGTGCTTTCAATAGCATTCACGATGTGGTCACCAAGCCGTCCACTGGAAGAAAGATCGGAAGGCATCATGCTATACAGCGTCATTCGTTATCGTGGCGATCGTGGTCCTATCACCTTACGTCATATTCTGATGATGGTCTACGCCGCGGTCTTGCCCCCGTAGTGAGTTCGGGAGGTCCTCTTCATGTCGCCTCTTCTCTATCACGCATAGTTGTTGGCGATGGCCCGATGGTGCTATAGTATCGTCGTCGAGGTCTTCGGTTGAGCTTGTTCTTGAGGTCGCCTCGCTGCAAAACCGGTCGTGAAGTACGTGATGACTCGCTCATTAAATGATGTTGGGAATCCGCCGGACATTGTTGAAGCACTTTATGTAGTCCTCGTAGTGGCTCACCGGGCTCCTAATTCGTGTGGCCTAGGTCGTGCTTGGTTGCTGGCCTTAAATGTCAAGATGTAATTGCTTGTGAACTTCCTTGAGCTCGTCCCTAGGTTCTCACGGTGTCGGTAGATTGGCATGTCGACCAGCTACTTGCGGGACATTGGGGCCAACATGATTTGTAGGAAGTTAGCCATGACCTTGGTGTGTTGCCTCCTGCGGCCCCTTCCCGCGATAGTGTATGACATAAACCCGCTGCGTGGGTTGACCTTGTCATCATACTTGTCAATGGCGATGATCTTGAAAACAGCTTGGCCCATGCTAGGGTATGGAGCTACACGGAGTAGCACCTTGGTGCTTAATGGCTCCTCCTCTATGGGTCGCTCTGCGGTTGTCTTTGCTTGAGGTCTTTGCGTGTGGTTCTCAAGCGGCACGGCGGCTCGATTTGCCAAGCTCCCGGGCCTTTGTTGGGTCGCTGCCGCGTGCCTCTCATTGAGCACATTTGGAGGTCACCTCGGCTAGGTATCGAGATGTCCTAGTCGACCTCGTCTTCCTGTGCTTGATGACCATGTCCCCGTCTTAAAGTGTCCCCAGCGTGCCCGTTGTTGGGTCGCTGCGGGTTGCTGACTAGACCCGGAGGCGGCGGGCGGTAGCTCCTTACTCAGATCCTCGGATCTTTGTCGTGAGCCATCTTGATCATGGCGGCTACCCCGTGCTTTGGGAGGGGCCGCCCATGCGCTCTAGTAGTGCGCCTTGAATGGCGGATTGCAGCAGGGGGTGGCATGGACTGTGCAAACAGCGAACTCCAGGAAGTCATCGTCTGTGGTTGCGGTGGACGATCGCCTGGATCTTGGCGGGATCTCGCGGAATTCCGCTGACCCTTCGCCGCGGATGTGTGCCCCCATCTCCGCACGTCTAGGTGCCATTGTCATCGTCATTAGCGCGTATGGATGGATTGCACTACCTTCGGTCACTCGCGGGGTGTTGTCTTGGATCGGTGATCTCTGTGACTCTGTGTCTCTCCTTCAAATGAGGGCGGTCGTTGCTTGTGATGTCAGTTCACCACGAAAATGGAGGTGGCCTTGCCTAAAGCCGGGACTCTGGAGCTACCATGGCTTTCTGAGCTTGAATCTTCCTAGGGGTATCATTATGCAGGGAGCTTAGCGAAGAGCTCACGAGTTGATTACGGTATCTGGTGGCCATGTTGCACAAAACCGAAAGGGAAGTGCGGCTTCCTCGGTATTGATTCGAGGTTGAGGTCCGTACCTTCCCGGAGGGTGCTGTCGTCGTCGAGGGCGGTGCTAGCCTCACCATGTTCACTGAGAAGTTGTTTCTGGTGCTCCATTTTGGGGGCTCCGATGCGTCCACGAGCTGCGGGCGATAATCAAATGCCTCATAGCAAAGGCCGAGTGGGAATATAGCCTCATCCAGGGACCGAAGCCCGCATAAGATCTTCATCGGTGACATCATGCGGGAATGGGGATCTTGTCGCCCCCACCTTGCGGAGGAGGGCCTGCTTGTTGTGCCTTGTATCGACCGCATGGTACTCGGGCCTAGGAAATGCTGTCCAGAGCCTTGATCGCGTCGGCGTACGCTTGTCCCAAGGTCAAGGGATTTCCCCTTTGGTAGGCGAGCTAGTTGATGATAGGAGTAGCGTCGGCGATAACCCTCGGATGTGCGTGACATCGTGCTTGAGAGCCAACTTGAGGGCCAGCGTGCATGCCTCGTTTCGGCAATGTGCGATTGGCGAGAACTGGATGCGTATCACATGACATCCGCTCAACCCCTGTCGGGCTCGCGCGAAAGAGCGCCGACTCCTGTGCCTTCTATGGTGAGGCACCGTGGCTCTGTGGCGTCAAGTACCTGCGTATCCATCATTGGAGGCAAAGGTGGCGGTGGAGGAGGTGGATCTCACTCCCCTTGCGCCCGGTGCACGTCCCACACGCCGTTATTGTAGCAGTAACCGGTGAGGTAGCCACTGCGGGCGTCATCCGAAGTGTAGCGGTTGTTGGTGATGGCTGCGGTGGGCGCCGGCACAAAGGCGGCCCGGCCGGCCTCGTTGGTGAAGCGATTGGATGCGTGCGTACTTGCGGGCGCGGATGGATCTCCAGTCCCTCGTCATCGTGGGAGATGATGTGAGTCCTCTCGGATGGGTATCTTTGGCGTCTATGATGGTGAGGTTCTTGCTGTCGCAAGTGCATTGTCTATGCATTTCCATGAATCTCATGCCCCTCGGGCGTAGTGAGCCACGTGAAGACGCCGCTCGGTGGTGGCCCTACATCGTAGATCTACGGACCTCTTGCGTGTGACACGCCATCTTTGCCCCAATGCCTCGCGATCTTTGAAGCGCGGGGCGGCGGTCTTGATGGTGAGATTGGCCCACGGGCGGGATTGCGGCCAGGCGCCACCGCCAATGCTAGCGATGACGTGGATGGCTTGCTCGGCGGCGGAGAGCTTGCGTAGACCCTCACTTTGGTGGTCCCGGGTGCTCCATGAAGTTGAGGTATGGGGTTGCGCTGGCGAGTCCTTTTATGAAGAGCAACTCCTAACCTCTGAACGGATCTGGCCGCACCGCTGGGAGATCGGAAGGTGCTCGTGAGTCCGGTACCGATGTTGGAGAGGTCGGGGCGGAACCGCAGCGATCGGTGAAGCAAAGCCTCGGGGCGGGGATCGGGGCGAGGATCGCGGCGGGGTCATGAGCGCTAGAAGTGCCGGAGCCGGAGCGCTGGTGGAGCCGGGGCTGGACTTGCGGGAAAGCATCCGCCGGTGCCGATCTTGACCAAAGATGGCCGGCGGTAGATCTGAGGCCTCCTCACCTCCGCTTGCGTTGACAAAGCGGGGCGATCGATGCCGACTTGAGCGGGCCGGCCGATGGAGGTGAAGGAAGTGATGTCGGCGAGGATGGCCATCTAGTCGATGTAGATTAGCATGCACTCCCCTACCCGCGCCTAATCGAGAAGGAAATCACACGCCCCTCAGGGGCGTCCTCGGAAGTAGATTGGTTTGTGGGTGGTGCTTGGATCGAGATCTTGATGGTAGTTCGAGAGACACAAGACATCCGATGTATCCAGGTTTGGGCCATCAGCGTGACATAAAACCCTCGTCTTGTGCTCTATATATCGGATGGTTTACAATGAGAGTAATGTGTCGAATGAGGGGTCCCACCCGCCTTATATAGCCGGGGTAGGGTTCTGGTCGGTAAGCTTACGAGATGAGATACGACCTGTTACAAGATTTCGGGATTGGAGTCTATCCTTCAAACCGTATCTCTAGGATATCCTCCGGTGTGTTGCGCCGGATCACGGGATCGATGACTTGGTCTGCGGTCAAGTCGTGGTTGACCTCCGAGGAGGTCGCGGTGTAGAGGTCGGGGTCTCGGGCCGAGCTCAAGAGGTCGCGCCTTGAGACCTCGGCCCAAACTCCACGAGGTCGTGGCCCGGGAATCAGTGGCGTGAGGTATCCCAAGGGGTTCCCCACAATGGGCGCCTGCCTCGGGTCACCATGTCGTCTTCGCTAATGGTGGCGGTGTTGACATTTCTTAGCATCACCACAAAGATAAATAATATCCTTGGTGACAAAATCGGAAAACGCCCGGTGACAGGATGGATTCATATGTGCAAAGTTTAATCCGCTAGCGCACGGATCTATCATCGTAGCATTTCACCCTAAGTATTCGGGTATCGTTCATTTATATTTTCCCAAAAAAAGGCATGTTGTAAAAGTCTCTAGCATGAGTATGGACAAGATAGCATGACTAAGGTTCATAATAGAGATATAACAATGTAAGGATAATTTGACACACACACTTGAACCGTCTCAAGGATAAAGGGAAAATCTAACATGCTAGGAGAAGGCGTATCCTAAATAGCTATGTTTAAGATAGCGGATATACATGCATGACTTATACGTCGAGATTCTAACTTGAGATAACCTCAATCACTATTGGTTTACTTCGGGCACCGGATGCTTTAGTCTGCTCTATCGGGTGATGCCGGGCCTCGACTCTACTCTCTCTAGCGAGCGTGGAGGAATACTAGGGACGGACGGTGCCACCACCTGCCCCTACCTCACTACCATAGGCTAAATAGCAAACAAATGTAGCCTCTAGCCTAGACACCATGTCTATGCTATAACTACTACTCTATAGCGTCGTCTGAGGTATCCGTCTTCATCAAGAACCCTCTACTAGAGTATCCGCCAACGGGGACTCGACGTCTAACACACCAAACCGACAAGCAACCAAGACTAACTTAAGGAAGAACTCATCATCGTCTAAACATGTATGTATAATATGTTAAGCATAAAAAGTTCTATATGACAAGATCATAACATGAAAACTACATACTAGTTCATATGCTAAGATCATATCGCAAGAATCAGCTCTAGTTTATAGCTATATTGATAATAAAGAACAAGAACAAGATGAAAAGCAAGGTATTGATCAACATAAGGAAAAATTATATTAATCATACCAAGTATCTCAAGATGATCTTGATCTTCTACATTTTGCCTAACTCCTAACTTAACCAATAAAAGGAAGAAAAACAAGTGAAGAGAGAAAGGCTCTCGTGCGTTGTGTGTGTGTTTGAGAGGTGTGCCCATCTATTTATACAAGGAGAAGGAGGGGTTCGGTGGGAGTTTTGGCACCAAAGTGAAATAACCCATGCAACCACCGCTACACCTCGGGGACGCATCACCGAGAAAAGGCACGGCGGGATCGGAGCCCCGTATCTGGCGCTGCCGCTCCTCCGCGGCCAGACCCAAACTTGGTCCTTTGGGTGTCAAATTTTGTGGCCTCGTGAGGCCTCATGTTTAGCTTTCAACGAGTCCGGGATGACATAAAACGGAGCGGATGAGGAAGTTATGCCCAAAAACTCCCGGGGTGGTCCTGCGTCCAAACCGGACCCAAACTCGATTTGGGCCTCTACTTCTTGGGCTTGATTGGCGTGATTTGGCTTTGTTGCCTTCCCTTGGACAAAGCAAAGGATTACGTAATGCGCTTTTTATCTTTATTTGGTGTACTTTCACCTGTTTTTCACTTTTATACCCGCAAAACATATTTTCTTGAATACAAGTGGAACTAGGTTAATAGTAAAGGTTTATGTGACGAGAAGTGTGCATTCTCTCATGTTATAGAGCTAAGTTGGCGGTATAAAGTGTGTGATTTTGACCGCCAACAACTCCCCAAGCAACCTTTGCTCGTCTCGAGCAAATAGCTAAGTGTTTTTGGTTGTTGATCGGGAGTTGCGTCTATGCCCATATAATCCAAGATGTACCATGCTTATAACAAAGTGTTCACTCATTGTTTAAATAAGTTGGCATTTTTATCTATCCGTATTACTCGAATCATATGGGGCTTATAACATTTTCCACGTTCTTGGGTGGTTGCAAGATAGAATGGTTGCTATAGAAACACTACTCATTCATTCTTTTGATCAACCATCTATCCAGGGATTTATTTTTATTTTATTTTTAATACTTTTGACAGTATGGCCTATCTCTCTTTTTTTTTTTGGAGAGGTGGGCTCTACTCACCCTTGGACGTGTCCATTATTCCCTCTCTTTTTTAGGAGATGTGGGCTCTACTAAGCCCTTGGACACGTGTCTATTTTTTTCATCTCTTCTTCTTCTTTTTTTTTGATAATTCCCGGATATCAAGTTTTTCTAAGAACAAAATTATAGTAGAATCTTTTTGTACCATATCATATCCGGCAACTACTTAGAAAAGGATCATGTACTTGCAACCCACAATTTATCAAGTTTTAGGACAAGACAATATTTAGCCAACAAACTTAAACATTGAGGAATTCTAAGTTATAAACTACGTGCAAACCGGATTTATAAGCAATAGCAACTATTCATCATTTCAACCGAGAGAGACCTACACAATCCTAAGTCACATATAGGAGTGGAATAAAACATTTTTGTTGTTTTTTATTATATTCATTTTTTATTTTTATTTTGAAAGGAAAAGAAATAAATGGATCGGGAAGATTTGGATACTTACCTCTGCGAGGGTCCTCCCCAAGCTAGCTCGAGGCCTATCGTCGGGGTTTTACCCCATCATTTTCAGTTCCTTCCCCGCCTCGTGGTTACGCCCTGGCGTCTCGTTGATGTTAGAGTGAATTGCTGCTTTGATGGGTGGCGTCGCTGATCCATAACCCGCACAAAGTTGTTAAGTATATTTTAAATCTTACACAGTGCGGATCTTATGCCTCGATGCATATGTCGCGGTCTAGGATCGCTCGAGGGTCCACCGCGGAGTGGCGTGATGGAATGGGTGGTGGCATTCCCTTAGAGTCGAACGACCACCGCGGCGTGTCTGCTTCATCCATTGCCCTCCTCATTGATGACCTACGAAAAACAGAACTCCTGCGTGCTTCCTCGACTCAACCGGAGCGAAGGTGAGTGATGGGGATTTATACAAAGAGAATTGCGGGTTAGGAAGTAGAATCTCATTTGTATATTATACCCCGAGAAATAATGAATGAGTTTCTCATTGTCATCAAGTTTTAGGTGATGTCAAGGATTGCACTTTGTGATCTCAATGCGTGGGGGTAGGGATGTATATCACTTCTGTCCCTCCAAAGATAATGACACCTCGTGCAATTCATGTTACAAGGGGTGCACAACAGATAGCAGTAGTGTGTTTGAAGTTGTCCAACATACATTTTACTATTTCATTTTATAGGAGCAATTTTTACTTTGTGTACCATAGCATAAAGGTATTGAAACTTAGCATTTATAATATAATGAAAATCTTGCCAAGGAAACAAAGTCATGGCCATCCATTTATGCACAAACTTCAAAGAAGGGTGATGGATGTTTGCATTAATAGGGGAAAACATTGCTGTAGTAGGTATTAAACCAGAAAACTTCTCTCTAAAATTCATGAAGATTAAAACCCTTAAGAGAATAGTTCAGGTTTGTAGAGCAATTCTTAGTATTAAAGCCTATGAATCTAGCAAGTTCTCCCTAGGTGCAATAAAGATTTTTTTCTCGAGAAAATCGAAAAGTAACACCTTCATTATGAGTTTTCAAGGATCATAAAAATTAGATGGTAAGAAGTCGAGACTGTTCTCATCAAGGGGGTCGATTTCCATTCAACCAACAACTTTTCAAATTAGAGGGAATTCAAAATTCATACCTGACTTGGTGAGGGCCTCGAGAGATGAAGTGTGGCACGTGGGGTGAACTCCAAATCCTTTATGAGGTTATGCGCTTGCATCACCCGATCTCCTTCCAAGTTGAGGAGAATGGGGCGTCTTTATTGGCGACCATCATCCCCTCTTGTCCTTGCTCTTGCAAGAGTGTGCTTTTCTTAGTGCATCGGGCTCTCATTGGGCTCGATGAAGTACATGCTTGGGCTTTCAAGGGAGTTACTTGAGACACCTCCCATGGATTTCTTGAATGTGCTAGCAATTTTTCTCAACCCTTTGTCCATGTTGAAAAACAAGACAAAAGAGAAGAAACTCGGCGAGGGGGTTACGTTAGTGAGAGAAACTTTTGCGAGCTTTGCTTATTGATGGGTTGTGACTAAAATTTGGTAGAGGTTTCTTACACTAAAGCTTGGAAAAGCTTGCGAGAGTGCAAGAATTGAGCAAGAGGCGGCGAGAGACTGAGAATGTAAGAAGTGGAGTGCTCTCCCGGCCACATTGTGTTTTTATAGCGTGTTGCCCCCATGATCTTGTG
>JADLZK010007009.1:0-15146 GCA_015847255.1 Hyparrhenia diplandra | reverse complement strand
GGCTATTGAGGCTTGTGACGATTTGATTTGGTGACGGACATCATGTCCTTCAAGCATGATTGGAATGAGGAGATTCGAGTCGGTTCCATGCCACTTACCACTGGGGACAAACAAATGACACACCATTCAGCGGATGACCGACAAGAGGCACTACTGAGTTGACTTTGTCACATTTTGTCGATTCTAGGGTTTGGGGCTGATCACGTGCGGTTCCACGTGACATCCATGAGATTGACCCTGTTGACATCAAGGTGATCAAGGACTGTTGGGCAAAGCCAAGGGATGCTGATGGCAAGAGGAAGGGCCTGAAGGATTTCTTTTATGTCATGAACAACCTCTGCAGATGCACCATTGATCCCAAGGATGGGGCAGCCTCAGACATCAATGGGTATGCCAGAAACCTTCTCGCTCATTTCAGGAATGATGAGACTTTCAATGTTGGGAAGTTCATCTGGAGGCAGCTGTGAATGCCATGGATGATGCTAGGAGGAACTTGCCATATGCTCCCTACCTCATGTTCATGATTGAGAGGGTCACAGGGAAGATCTATCCCAAGGACTGCTTCCTCACAGTCTACAACATTGAGAAGACCCATGGTTTGGAGGGAGGGAAGACTAGTGGCGTATCCACCGCAGAGGCACCTCACCGGTAGAGAGGACTTGGAGCAGCCCTCTAGCTCTAGGCCCAGGGAGGCACAAAGGGGCTCTCGATCCAAGGTGAAGAAGTGGATCAAGGCCATCTTTGGGCACTGCGCATACGCTTCACAACAGACCTATGAAATGCGCAGGGAGGTGAGGCAGGCCTTCAAGAGTGTTAGGGAGAAGCAAGGACTCCCAGTTCCTCCTTCTATCCCTAGACCACCTCAAGATCGACCCTCCCGAGTTGTTGTCTACCAAAGAGCTGCACCCGGGACTTGTCGGACTTGCTTGGCTTGTTCTCACAAAGAAGGTCCTAAATATTGTCGCTCTACTGCCGCCTCCTCGCCGGACTAGTGCTGTTATTTCGGAGGAGGAGGGCGAGGACACCGCTTCCGGCCGTCGGGATGATGCTAGTGAGGAGTGACTCCGCTTCTTTTCTTCTCATTTTATGATCTTTTTGGTGCTTGACGCCAAAGGGGGAGAAAATTAGAAGAAATGGGGGTCAAACTTTTTCGACGCCCTGGATGTTCGAGGATGTTGTAGCAGGTTGGAGCTTTAGAGTTTAGATCCTTTGAGAGTAGCTTGTTAGGTGTGAGTTCGAGAGAAACTCTATTTTATGTAATAATGCCACCTATGACTTGTTATTTCTTGGATTTGGTCTGTTGGATGCTTAAACTCTGTTTTAGATAATCTGCTGCATGCTTAGTTCCTATATCATGTCTTTTATGCTGTGGAGGCTGTGTTGTCTGTTTGTCTGTGCTGATAGGCGTGGTAGTGCTTTGTGCCACTCGGCGCTGGCAGTGCCGCCGCGCACATCGGTCAAGCAGATGCAATAATCCTTTTGTGCTCTGATCAAGTTACTGTTGTCATACGCATCACGGATATATTTTTATGACACCCTGTTGAGCACCCCATAGCAACCATGGATGTAGGGGAGGCCTTGCACACTTTCTAAATGTGTGACTTGACTTTCATGTCACTTTGGGAATTCAAATCTCACTCACACATTTAGGGGGAGGCCTCATCACACCTAAATATGTGAAATTGACCTCTTATGTTAATAATGAGAATTCAAAACTCACTCACATATTTAGGGGAAGGTTCCTACATCCTTGGCCTTCGAAATCTAAGTTTGACTTTACATCTTATGTAAGCTCTAATTTGGTTGTCATCAATCACCAAAAAGGGGGGAGATTGTAAGTGCAATCAAGCTCTAAGTGGGTTTTGGCGTTGATGACCACCGAATTAGGGGACTAATGAGATTTACGAAGATGACATGCAGGGAATAAAATGTGGAGTTGATGTACAGTCCAAAGGCACCAAATAAGCTAGATGGTGGTGGTTTTCGGATCAAGGCGTTTAAATTATTTCATATTTTGAATCTTGAGTTTAGGAAATGCCGTACTATTAAGAGGGATCCTAGGATTCTCGGGTACCTGTGGACCAAGTGCTCTAAAACTCAAATCAGACACAAATCATCACTCCTAGCGTGACCAGCCTGCAATTCTTCAAGGTTTCACCCTTCGCCTGTCAGTTGGCTCGGCGGTGCAGACATTGGTGGCGGCGGCCAAGGCGGACAAATCTTGGCAAAGATGCCACACTTAATTCTGACCGTTGGGTCCGTGGGGTATAAATACCCATTCTACCCCTCCCACAATGGTAACCTGGCTCACTCTTCTTCTTCCTCACGACCAGAACAGCCAGGAGCACCTTTTGCTCTCTCTCTCTCACCTCCATTGAAGCATCTTGGGCTCCCCACTCAATCTCTCACTTCCCACCAGGGATTCTTGAGGGAAAAGGCAGCAAACTTCGATTGGAGACCGGATCTACTACTTTCCCCACTCAAAAGAGCATTTGGTTCACGTTTGGCTGGAACCCTAGGGTTCTTTACTCTTGGAGCTTGCTCCTAGACGGCTAGGCATCGCCCTTGAGCTTGCCCCCTTCGCGTGGCAGCCTTGGGAGGTTTGTAACCTCACACAAACAGCAATACATTACCCCACATCTCTAGGGTTAACTCCCTAGACTTGTGAATGAGGGAAAAAGCAAGTCGGTGGGCAAGCTAAGCCTTGTGTGGCAACCTCAACAACGTGGACGTAACCCAGCCTGTGTGGTGACGGCGAACCACCGGATAAATCCTTGTGTCACTTGTGTTCTTTACATTCTTGCATATTTATCTTGTGAGCTAGGGTTTCGTCCCGATCTATCTTGTTGCAGGGTTTCTGTCATATTTGGCTAGTCTCTTGTGAAGTATTTGTGTGCAGGAACAAGTGTGAATCACAAACATCAAGTTTACAGCTCTCAGATTCACCTTGGGGTCACCTCTGCCAGGTGACCTGCGGCAGTGCCGCTTGAGGACGCGGCAGTGCCGCGCCCAACTGCTTCGATAGCCGTCCAGCCTCGGTTTTGGTTACTCTCTGTCTCTGACTGTCAGGTTTACGTGGCAGTGCCGTGCATATACGCGGCAGTGCCGCGCCTCTCTGTACTGACAGCGTGCTTAAGTTTTAACAGGTCGATTTTAGGGGGTCAGCCTATTCACCCCCCTCTAGGCTTCCATCAGATCCTACAAAACTTCTCTTTGTTTTGAGTTCGCGCTGAATTCAGCGCCAGTAGACCTTGATGTCACATCTAGAAACATATATTAACGGTTGGGGAACGCAATGTAATTGATCCTACCATCATCTAACCTATCCACCCTAACTTCATGTACCTTTCGTGTCGTTCCCCTTCTTGTTTCAATTCACGTAGGCCGACCACGTAGATTTTCAATGGAATTTCAAGATTTCACTCTAAACAAGTGCTACTTTGAGGCCTATGACAAGTGATTCTTAGAAAAACTCTCTAATGGTCCACTTGTTCAAATTTAGGTTATCTAGGGTGAGGCATTTGATTCCACAACTGCGAAAAAGTCTAGCTCGATTCTATAGCCGGATTAGAAACTTCTCTTTGTTTTGAGTTCTTGCTGAAATCAGCGCCAGCAGTCCCCAATATCACATCCAAAAACATATATTAACGGTCGGGTAACACAATGTAATTGATCCTACCATCATCTAACCTATCCATCCTAACTTCCTATGTACCTTTCGTGTCGTTGCCCTTCGTGTTTTTCTGATGCGTAGGTCAACACAGAGATTTTCGATGGAATTCCAAGATTTCGCACTAAACAAGTGCTACTTCGAGGCCTATGAGAAGTGATTCTTAGAAAAACTCTCTAATGGTCCACTTCTTCATATTTAGGTTATCTAGGATGAGGCATTTGATTCCACAACGACGAAAAATTCTAGCTTGATTCTATAGCTGTAATGGAAACTTCTCTTTGTTTTGAGTTCGCGCTGAAATCAACAATAGTAGTCCCTAATGTCACATCCAGAAACATATATTAACGGTTCGGGAACGCAATGTAATTGATCCTACCATCATCTAACCTATCCACCCTAACTTCCTATGTACCTTTAGTGTCGTTACCCTTCTTGTTTTCGATACGTAGGTCGATTACAGTAGATTTTTAATGGAATTCCAAGATTTCACTCTAAGCAAGTGCTACTTTGAGGCCTCTGACAAGTGATTCTTAGAAAAACTCTCTAATGGTCCACCTGTTCAAATTTAGGTTGTCTAGGGTGAGGCATTTGATTCCACAACCGCGAAAAAGTCTAGGGCGATTCGATCGCCGGATTGGAAACTTCTCTTTATTTTGAGTTCGCGCTGAAATCAGCGCCAGCAGTCCCCAATGTCACATCCAGAAACATATATTAATGGTTGGGGAATGCAATGTAATTGATCCTACCATCATCTAACCTATCCACCCTAACTTCCTATGTTTAACAGTACCTTCTAGATTATAGAGCCCACATACATGTATCATTGTCCCAAAGACCTCTGATAGAATGCATGTGTACCAAATGATCTAGGAAGCACTATTAATTCTCCGACAGGATCTCATCATTAACGAGTCATTGCAGCATTACAACACTTTATTCAAATAATTATACATCAGAGTAAAAGGCGGAAGGATTACATAACATAATTTTACAAACCATTTGTTCCAAACTTTAGTATCTTATTACAAACCATAGTAGTGGAAAAGTAACAAACTACAAATATTAAACATAAGACCCTGCCCAAGGGTCACCAAACTACTCCTCCTCGGCATCCACCTGGAATACCGTCATACAACAAGGGCCAAAACACATCTGACCCTGGCTATCACCTGCAACAAGGGTTAAACAACCCTGAGTACGGGAGTACTCAACAAGACTTAACCGACTAAAAGAAAAGAGGAGAAGACTCAGGTATGCAGGCTGTGGGAATCAAGGTAAGGTTTTAGCAAGATCAAGGACTCATTTTGCATAAAAGCTTACTAATAGTGAATCCTTACTTTCAATATTTTAACTCATATTAGTTTATCACCTAATCTAGGTCATCCTATACTAGATCAAACACTTCTCAACCAACCATCTTCCATACTTTCTCATTAGTTTCATTTCTTAACTATGATGAAAGGGTAGAGGATCGGGTCTCCTTCACCGAGAAGCACAGACGATTCGAACCGAATTTAACACCAAGCTAGGGCTTCCTTCCACACGATATATATGTAGCATTGAAGCTTGCATATATCAACCATCTCCCCAGCCGTCCAAAACGGGAACGAGGCCTGCGCCACCCGAGAATACAATGACGCCTCCAACCTGGGACTTTAACCCACTGAGGGTAGCTTGTACTCCCGCCATCTCTCCACTCCCGGTGCATGGTTGCCATTCCCGATTTAGCACACCCCGAGATTAGGCTTACCAAAGCATGTGGTTGGTACTTGTTTCGACTTATCCGGGGTGACAACTAGATAATCGTGCTTTTGACCCAACGGTCTCCGGCGCAACATGCGTTCAACAGTCCCGATAGCACTCAATCCGATCAATGAACGGTGCTTAACCGACACAGCCGGAAACACTACACAAAGACTCCATTCTCAGTGCAAGTTACCCAACCGGTCTCAAATTAATCATTTCCTTTCATTCTCTAAATGTGAGGCATCATTAAAAATATATAAAACATTTTTAAAGCAACCTAAACATTAAGCAAAGCATAGAGCTACGCATTTTAAATAAACCAGGTTATCAAGGATGATATTTCAATAAACAAGGTCAGTCATGCAAAGAATTAGGTTATCACCCAACTCCTATTCACCTAATGCATCATATCATTAACATAAGTGATATAAATTTTTATAAAACATCAAGGAAGGGTTAATGCATCCGGAGCTTGCCTTGGTAGTTGACGAAGTCGGGCTCGGGCTCGAGAACCCGCGGATATCGAAACCCACTTCTACTGGACACTAAACCTCCTCGAAACTTCTTCAACTTTAAAACCCACACTATCGTTCTCTACACTAAATAAAATGCATGCTTCAACATGATGCCATAATGATAAACATGATGCTTGGAAATGCATGAAAATAAACATTCATTTGAGTAGAACTTTCCTTCACGATAAAGTTGCAACCCAACAAAACCAACTTGTTGAACTACACTACAAGATATCATCACCATTGCCTAAGGAGTTCTCAAGGACCATTTGATTGTGGTATGATCCTTTCTCACAAAACAATCCCAAATCACACATCAAACCTAACACTTAACTTCTCTAATAAATAAAATAAGGCATCAAATTAAAAATAGATTAACTATCTCCAAAAGACCCCAAACTTTTTCTACAGGTAGATCCTATCATAAAACAAGTACCCAATAAAATTTTATGAAATTTGGAAACATAGATAATTTTATAAAATTCATAGAAGATACACTTTTCAATTAAAGAAGATAATTTTTACTCATAGCAAAAAGTACTGAAAATACAAGTTTCATAATTTTCATAAAAACTAGACATCATGAAAAGGCTACACAAAAATTTTCAGAATTTTTGAACAAACATTTGAATTTATATGAAATTCACAAAATTAGGTACTATTCACTTCAAAACGTAAATTGATAAAACAAAATAAAACAAGAAACGGCCATTTGGGCGAATCGCCCGGCTTGGCCCGCAACGCCAGCGAGCCGCCCCACTCCATGCCCGTCTTTGGCGGGCAAGGACCTGCTTGGCGTCGGGGGACAAAGTCCCGGAGCCGACGCGGCGGACATGGCGGACGCGGCGGCTACTTGGACGGCGACAACGGCCAACCGAGGCGTCTCCGACGACGGTGAGGGCACCGCAACTCCGACACGACGGGCGAACCCGAGCCCTCATCTAAACGAATCAAACCGACCGTAGCTAGGTTGGGCGCAGCGCGGAGGAGCGGCCATGGCGGAGCTCGTCGGCATCGACGCTCCGCGGCCAAAACGCCGTAGAGATCAAAACAAAAAGGCGCATACCTACGCTGAGACCTTAGAGAACACGATGCTCACTATGGTTTGCTTGAAGACGGGGCGGAGCTTGGTCGTCGACGGAAGCAGCGGCAACGGCGGCGGACTCCGGTGGTCAAGGTGGCATTCCGGCGTGTCTGGAGCTTGGCTGTGATAACGGTCGCGCCGACCATGATCGGGACAACGAGGCGATGCTAGAACGCAAAGAAATTCTAGACGAAGCTCACCCAAGCGGTGTGATGACGGTGAGACGACTCACGGCGGTGCTCCGACCGGTGTCGAGGAAGATGACCTCGGGCGGACGATTCTGGCGATGAGGGGCTACGATTTTGGACTCGTTGGAAGTGCAATGGAATTGCGATGCTTCGACTGAGATGGTGAGGCGAGAGACGGAGCGAGCGCTGCATATTTATAGGGGGAAGAGGAGGTCGTCGGCCGGCGACGGGATAAACTCGGGCCGGATATTAACGCCACCGGGCCCTCCTCTTGTCGTGGGGATGGGAAAGGACTGCGACGAGGACACGATGGCGAACGCGTTTGACACGTCTAGGCAGCGCCGGCACTCGCGGGCGGCCGGAAAACGTCAAGACGGCCACACCGGTGAGCGGCACCGGCTCGCCGCTCTGTCTCCTCTCGCCGCATGGGATATGGACAAGCCATGGCGAGGACACGCAGCGGACACGACCGACTCATCCAAGCGGAGGTGGCCACGGGACACGGCCGGAAACGCCGAGAAAAGCGGCGCCGGCGAGCTGCTTGACTGTAGCTCTGCTTCTCACCCCCCAAAATTCCAATTTCCAAACCCTACTTTCGAAATTTTAAAATTACTCCAAAAATTTGAACTGCACTCAAAAATCTCCAAGAATGAGATTTGCATAACTTTTCGAGATCTACACATTTCATAAAAGGAGCATCCTCAAATTCGGCCTCTAAGTTGGACTTCTCGAAAAAGGGGACAAAAAGATTTGAATTTAAATTCAAAATTACTTTTAAAAATATATAAAAACTTGAAAAACTTTGTACATCAAATATGTACAACAAGAAAAGATCTACAAAGTAGCTTTTGGAAGTTTTGTCAAATTTGGCCTAAATTGGGAGCAATTGAAAAGGGGGTAAAATAGGTTTTGGGAAATTAGGGTTTTCAAATAGAATTTCAAACAATAAACCATTCAAACTTCACTCCCAAGCATTTCAACATACATTGCTATGAATTAAACTTATTTTAGTGAATGCATAACATGGTTCTCGAACATGTATGCTTTGCGTGGTATATGATGACATGGCCAATTTTGGTGATATAACACTAGGGGTGTTACAGCTCTTTCCCCCTTAAAGAAATCTCGTCCCGAGATTTAGGAACACTTAACATTATAACGGCAAAGGAAATGTGTCGATAGACACACTCAAAACTTGTTCATAAAACAACTAGAAGTTACATAACTCACTCCACTAAGTCCAAAAGAAACAGTCACTACTCATAAAGGAAACTATAACCTATATAGAAGCATAGAATTCTGGAAAGTGCTCTTGCAGATACTCCTCTCACTCCCATGTGGCTTCTTCTTCGGAATGCTGATTCCACTCGTACTTTGTACCACTTAGTTGTCCTTCTTCGAGTAACGCGGTCTTTTTGATCCAGGATTCTGATAGGATACTCGAAATAGGTCAAATCAGGTTCTAGCTCAACTCCTTCATAGTTGATTACTTGATCTGGCACTCGAAGGCATTTCTTTAACTGCGATACATGGAACACATTGTGTACTGCTGAAAGTTGTTCCGGTAACCTCAACTGGTATGCTACTTTACCACATTGCTTTGTAATCTGAAATGGACCAATATATCGAGGTGCTAATTTCCCCTTGACCCCAAAACGTTTCACTCCCTTCATAGGAGACACCATTAGATAAACAAAATCTTTTACTTTAAATGTCAGAGGATGACGCCTCTTATCAGCATAACTTTTCTGTCAAGACTGAGCTGCCTTCATATTGGCTTGTATAACCCGAACCTTCTCTTCTGCATCCTTTACCAAATGCACACCAAAGAACCATCTTTCTCCGTGCTCGCACCAATTCGGAGGAGTTCTACACCTGCGACCATACAAAGCTTCAAAAGGCGCCATTTTGATGCTCTCTTGATAACCAAGTATTGTAAGAAAATTCTGCCAAAGGTAAGCATTCATCCCACTTAGCAGGGTAAGTAAGGACACAAGCTCTTAGCATATCCTCCAAAATCTGATTAACTCTCTCGGTTTGCCCTCCGATGCAGGGTGATAAGTCGTGCTATGATTAAGCTAGGTACCCAAGGACTCCCGCAATTGTTTCGAATTTGTCCATGAATACCGAACCTCTGCCGATACAATTTCCTTTGGTGCACCCTGCGTTTTTCTCCGGTCGGTTTATCGCGTAAACCACGATTCATCGAAAAACCGGTCCGGTCCGATTCTGGGGACCGGCCGGTTTAAAAGAAGCCAAATTCAAAATGTAAAATTTGAAAAAAAAATCGTTGAAAAAATTCTGTAAAATAGTTCGTGATTTATAGAAGCCAATGGTGTAAAATTTTTTCAAATTTGAGTTTGTTTGGTATAAAAAAATTTGAATTGAAGTTTGAAAAAAAAAAAAAACGTCTTGTGCTGGGCGGCCCGTCAAGGCCCATGAGGCCCATTGGCCTCCCGGGCTGCGGATAAGGCGTGGGCAAGCGGGGGGGGTCAAACGCGCCCCCGAAGCTTATCCGCTCGCGTCCCCCCGCCCGCCGCCGCCGCCTTCCGCCCGCGCGCAGAGCGCGTGACCGGCAAGATTACAAGGCTCGCCCGCTTCAGCAACCGAGGTATCTCTATTATGTCTACCGCCGAGTATGAGGAGTCGTGCCGATATGGGGTGTTCCCGTATATGCTACGCCGTTGATTATTTGTATGCCACCACATTTTGTTACCGTATTGACTTATGCTATTTATTTCCGCATTGTGTGCCACTTTTTACATCAAAATGTCCAAAGCAACTAACAAAACTTCCTTCAAAAAAATTAAAAAAAAAAAAAACTTCCCGGGCGGTTTGGAATTTATACCGCTCAAACCGGGCGGTATAAATTCCAAACCGCCCGGTTTATCGAATTTATACCGAACGCCGGGCGCCGTTTGAATTCAAATGAATTCAAACTTCAAACCGACCGTAGGTCCGAATTTTACCGTGAATCCGAACGGAATCGGGACTGGTTTACAATCCGAGGTCGGCGGGGTTACCGGAATCCGGCCGGTAATAAAAACCGTGGGTGCACCATGAAGACCGAAAAACTCCGTTCCATATATAGCTTGGCACAGTCAAGTGCTGTATAATGTTTCTTAATTGGTAAGAAATGGGCTATCTTGGTAAGACGATCAACAATAACCCAAATGGAATCATACCCTTTTGCTGTTCTGGGTGGGCCAACAACAAAATCCATACTGATTTCTTCCCACTTCCAAGATGGAACAGGCAAAGGGTTTAACAGTCCTGCAGGCTTCATGTGTACAACTTTCACTCGTTGACAAGTATCACACTTGGCTACATATCGGGCAATTTCTATCTTCATCTTGGTCCACCAAAATCTCTGTTTCAAGTCTTGGTACATCTTGGTACTTCCTGGATGAATAGAGTATCTAGTTAAGTGCGCTTCATCGAGGATCTGCCGACGTAACTCAGGGACTTTTGGTACTACCAAACGATTTTTAAACCACAATACATCAGCTTCATCAATTCTAAAACAAGTAGGCTTCCCACTTCTAACTTTCTCCTTGATACAGGCTATCCCCTTGCTTTCTTTCTGTGCCGTAATGATCTGATCTCTAAGAGTTGACTGAATAGTGAGACTAGATACAGTTCCCTATTCAACAATTTCTATGTTGAACTTCTCTAACTCTTGACATAAAGTTTTGTCTCTCAAACTTACTGTCAAACAGTTGCAATGGATCTTGCGACTGAGTGCATCGGCAACTACATTTGCCTTACCAGGATGGTAATGTACTTCAAGATCATAATCTTTAATCAATTCTAACCATCTTCTCTGTCGATATTCAACTCGAACTAAGTGAATATATACTACAAACTCTTATGATCCATATAGATATGACAAGTATTGCCCAACAGATAGTGTCGCCAAATCTTTAAGGCATGAACAACTGCTGCTAACTCTAAATCATGAGTTGGATAATGCTCTTCATGACGCTTGAGTTGCCTAGAAGCATAGGCAATAACTCTGCCTTCTTGCATCAGCACACACCCAATTCCAATACCAGAAGCATCACAATAAACATCAAACGGCTTCTCAATATCAGGTTGTGCTAAGACTGGTGCAGTTGTAAGGGACTTTTTCAGAGTCTGGAAAGCTTTCTCACATTCAGATGACCAGACAAACTTAGTTTGATTTTTTAGCAACTCAGTAATAGGCTTGGCTACTTTAGAGAAATCAGGAATGAACCGATGGTAATAACCCGTCATTCCCAAGAAACTGCGAACTTCATGAACAGTTGTAGGCGGCTTCTAGTTCAGGATATCCTTGACTTTGCTTGGATCCACAGAAACTCCATCAGCTGATAATACGTGACCCAAGAATTGCACTTTCTCCAACCAAAATTCACATTTACTGAACTTGGCATATAACTGATGGTCTCTCAGACGCTTCAGAACAATTCGGAGGTGCTCAACATGCTCTTCTTTATTCTTGGAATATATTAAGATGTCATCTATGAAAACCACTACAAACTTGTCAAGCTCGGGCATAAAGACGGTGTTCATCAAGTACATAAAGGGAGCTGGGGCATTGGTTAACCTGAAAGACATCACCAAGTACTCATATAAGCCATATCTGGTGGTGAAAGCTGTCTTTGGTATATCTTCAGGCTTGATCTTTATCTGATGGTACCCCGATCTCAAGTCAATCTTGGAGAACACTTTGGCTCCGGCAAGTTGATCAAACAATAGATCAATTCTGGGCAAAGGATACTTGTTCTTAATTGTTACTTCATTTAGTGGACGATAGTCCACACATAGCCTCAGGGTCTGATCCTTCTTCTTCACAAAAATTGCAGGACATCCCCAGGGTGAAGAACTAGGCTGGATAAAACCTTTATCAAGCAACTCTTGCAACTGAATTTTTAACTCTGCTAGTTCTTGAGGTGGCATTCTATAAGCTCTTCTGGATATCGGTGCAGTCCCAGGTTTCAACTCTATACTGAACTGAACATCTCTATCTGGTGGCAGACCAGGCAAATCATCTGGGAATACATCTGGAAACTCACAGACTACTGGGATATCTATTATTTCCTTAACTGAAGTAACACAAACTCTCTCAACTGTTCTCTTAGGAATTGGGAGTTGAATAAGAAGTTGAGAATTGCTACCAGGTAAGTTTACTTTGATAGTCCTATTCAAAATATCGATGACAGCCCCATGCTGATACATTCAATTCATACCCAGGATTACATCTATATCCTGATCCTTAAGAACTACCATACTGGTGGGAAAATCATGCCCACCTAACTTTATAGGCACTTGATGTACCATTTCCTCGAGTACCGTGGGCGTCCCCCCAGGAGATCAGAAAAGAAATTTTCTTTTGTTTCCCCAATAGGTATTTCATGCTTGACCACAAATGTTCTATTGATGAATGTATGGGATGCACCAGAATCAAATAATGTAACTGCAGTATGATTGGCAACAGGAAACATACCCATCATTACTGGTTCTCCTGTAGGTATCTCTTCAGCATTTGTATAGAACACCCGACCAGTCTTTTTCTCAACTTTACCCTTCTGAGTATTCTGTCCATTGCTCTTCTTATTCTGCGGCTGCTGACTTCCCGATGCTACCTGATAATTGGGATTATACCTCCGAGGATTGGGGCATTCTCAGGAATAGTGTCCAGGCTTGCCACAGTTAAAACAGATTGGACCACCTTGGCCTTATGGAGCAGGGTTACGAATGACAGGGGCATTCGGCTGACGGGGATAGGTAAGAGCTTCTGATAGGGCTGACAAATGGCTCTTTGCTTTGGCTGGAACTGTGGTGGACGAAAGGAAGGACGAGAATGGTTAACAGGGTGATAAAACACCTTCTCGCGCTTCATGTTGCCACGGAAGAACCGTAAGACACATTCTTCTTCTTTCCTTTGATTTCCTTATCTTTGGCGATATTTTTCCTCGGCATTCAGGGCTATGTCGACCACCTCATGATAGGTGTCTGCAGGACGGATAGTCATCATGGTCTGGGGCTTGGAATTCAGACCTCGCAGAAACCACTCCTTCTTCTTTGCATCAGTGTCCACATGTGCTGAGGCATACTACGATAGATGATTAAATCGACCAACATACTGCATCACAGTTTGGTCATCCTACTTCAACTCTATAAACTCACTTTTTAGCCATAACTCCTTCTGGGATATAATGGGAACGGAAGGCCTGACGGAATTCCGCCCATGTCACCCGGGGACCGGCTGGCTGCATGGCTAGGAAGTTTGCCCACTAGGCACTAGCACCATCCCTAAGCTGCTGTGCTGCGAAAGCTGGCTTATGGTGCTCAGTACATCCTTCTACAAGCTCAAATTTTAGCTCCATAGTATGGAGCCAAGCATCAGCTTCTAAAGGCTCATCGGCTTTACGGAATACTGGTGGATGGGTTTCAGTGAACTCATGATACAGATTCTCCTGCCTGTTGTTCCGGCATTCCTGATGACGGTTCTGATTATTTTGTGCCATTTCTCTCATGAAGCGAGTATTTTCTATGGTGCCATTTACTAATGCCGCTATGGCATCAGTCAGATTGGGAGGGATTGGTGGTGGGTTAGGCATGTTATCTCCTCCCTGGGAAGTACCAGTACGATCAGCAGAACAGGTTATAGGCATCTGTTGATAACCAAACCAAACTTAGTCTTTATTCAACTAAAGTAAACAAACAAACACACACTAACTGGTTCATATCATACATCACACACAAGTCTGCACGCAGGCAGACTACCCTTCCCACTAGAGTTTTATTTATTCTACAACCATCCTATTTTACAACTTCTCACACCACTACTCTATCTGCTCAGGCATCATCTTCGCTATCGGTGTACAGCTCCACTATCTTTGGCTCTTCTTCTTCCTCATCATCACTAATCACAATGACCTCAGGACCCGGGACAACCTCGCCAGCAGGGTCTTCCATTTCTTCATCAACTTCTCCATAAGGATACTGGCGATGAAAAGCTTCATGCGAGTTATTATTGTAAGCACGCAAATCTTGAACTTGGTGTTCCGGTTCATAAATACTTGATGCGGCATTGGCGAAATCCTGCTGCTCCAATTCCCTCTCTGTTGATATTCACGTGCATCAAGCTCATGGCGTTCCAGTTCTCCCTGGAGAGTGCCAATGTGCATGATAGCTTCCTCTCTATCTCTAGTAACCTCCTCCAGTTCCTGGGTCAGTTTCCATATCATTTGCTGAGGGTCAAGGTCACTGTTCACTATGTAAAAAAGGCTAATAACCGCCAGCCCAGAGACATCGCTAATAACGAGCATCTGTGTTGTGACATTACTTGGCCGAGCGGGCTGGGCGGCGTCGATAATAGGTGATGGATGGTCCCACAAGACCAATACGGCGTCGGTAATAGGAGGTCATTACGGACACGTGTTCATGTAACGTCTGTTTTCTTAATCGAGCAGCGTTTTTGGTTGGGCATTGCGCGACGCGGCTACGACAGGACGCTTTTGAAACCGAGTGTCTGCGCGAATTCAATGTATCTCGGACACGCGTTTCATCACGGTGCATTTTCGAGACCGATCGACCGTGGATGCAACCCTAATTCAGGCAGCGTTTTTGCTTACGGACACCTTTTTTCGCCCCGTCCTGTGCCGATTCTACGAGTATTCTGAGGCGTGCGTTGATTCACGGACTTGCGTGGTCGAGAACCGCCCGTCGTGTTGCTTGACACGGGTACACGCGTCTTGCGAATAACGACGCTTGGAACATACAAAGTGCGTAATCGGTCACTTAAATTAAAGTCGCTATATTTTTCGAGACGAGTTGTGTTAGGAGGTAATCCGTACATGTCGCAACCACTACCGACGCCGTTTATTTTGACGAGTTGTGTTAGAAGGTGTATACGTGCATGTCGTACCCACTACCGGCCCAGTATAGTTTCG
>JADLZK010007008.1:0-117353 GCA_015847255.1 Hyparrhenia diplandra | reverse complement strand
AGCTTAATTTTAGCTCTGGTAGTTCCTCCGTCCTTCTTAATGGTATCCTAGAAAAAGTTTGTTTTTGCTCCTGCCCAAAGACCACTCGTCTTAAAACGGAAGAACTTTGATTTACAATCCTTTTTTTTTTTTTTTGACAAGCGATTTACAATCCTTTGATTGAGAGGTTGCACCAACAACTCTAAAGAAACAGTGGTCATCTCTTCTCGAGGCTATAATTTTGCCAAACCATCCTAGAATATTGTTGGTCTTGCCAGCGCATGGTTCGCCGTGGACGCCGGGCTCGGTCGCCTCGCCACTGGGTTCATCCTCTGTCATTGTGACTCCAGGATCGCGTATGCCTTCACGCAAGCCGCACCGCCGAAATCGCCCGATCGTCGGCGCCTTCATTGCCTCTCTGGAACTGTCCCTTGAGCAGCCGCTGATCGCGTCCCCTTACCATCCTCCCGCTGCGGCGCGGCGCAGATTAGTGACGACCGGGTTCCCAAAGCGCAAGTGACCGCCGTCACGGTGTCGGCATTTCATCGACCCCACCCGGAGAGACAGGCACACGCTTTGCGTCCCTCCTCGACGATTAAGAAGGTCGCCCGGCCACGCCGTCGTCGCCGGATCGCGATGATCGTAGTTAGTTCGAGCCACTTTGTGTACTCCGTTCCGTCTTACAAGAGAGCTGTCGTCCACAAGATCTTCCCCATCTTAGCGGTCACCGCTGAAGCGCTGGGCGATTGAGGACCTCCAGTGTGCTCACCACGCCCCAATCTCTGTACCTCATTAGTGTTTTTCCTTAGTTTGCAACCTTCCAGGCGCCACCCGTTTTAGCGGTGCCTTGTTTAGTGTGTTACCCGCGCTCTTTCTCGTCACCTACGCCATGGGAAAGGCAAAGGTCGCGTAACTTGGAACATTTTGTTTTCTCTTAATGAAGTACGAGCCAAGCTCGGTTTCAAAATAAAAGGAATATTGTTGGTCTTTTTAGTGGCCCTCTATTTGACCCTTTACAAATTCTTGAAGACTTCAAACCCAGCTGAATGTCCCGTTCTTCATGGAAATGATTATTATTCTAAGTTAGAGCATTTCGACTCTTAGAAACGGCATCACTTCTATGGGAGGCTGGTAGCAAAACACGCTGCGAGTTGATCTTCAAACAAGTTCTCGCCCTAATTTTGCTTCGAGCAAAGAAAAAAACATTATCCTTATTGAAGAATGGCTAGAGCATCTTGTGTAATTTATTCATCATTTTTGTTTTCCTTGTCTCATGATTTCCTTTCTTCTTCTACCTTGTACCTTTCAACTCTCTATATATATATATAAATTTCGGTCGAGACCTCAGCTCCTGTCTTTAAAAAACTCACTTTTTCATCTGCTTAAAATTGTTATCATAACATTATGATAAAATGTTTATGTGGTAGCCTATTAATAAATGCAGATTATAAAATTAAAATAAAAATCCAACTAAAAACTAAGTGCACATCAGCACTGCTGGAGCAACGCGAGCAACTGTGCATGTTTTGGCATCTCTTGCTGTCAGTAACATGTATATGGACTGTACATCGTTAGCTGCTACGTGAATGGAAAAGTCAATATATTTAAATGTGTTTTGTTTCAATTTTTCCCTTCGTTAATTTTGTTTTGCAAAAAATATTCTTGTGTGATCCACTATAATGTCCTTTTGGTTGCTGAAGAGTGGCCTTGTTTAGTTGGGCAAGTTTTGCCTCCAACTTCCAAGTTTTTTAGACTCTCTCTCCCATCACATCATATTAAATACACCAAAAGATATATGTTCGAGCAGTAAATGTAGGTAAAAAATTAACTAATTACACATTTCTGTTCTACATGACGAGACGAATCCTTTGAACCTAGCTAGTCCATGATTGGACAATGTTTACCACAAACAAACGAAAACGTGCTACAAAGGTGCTATAGGAGTTCAAACAAAGGTGCTTCGGGCAAGTTTTTTTGCCCAACTAAACAAGGCCTGAAGCTGAATTATATTACCCTCAGGGCCTCGGCCTCAGGCCACAACACATACGCATGATTCGTTTGGCTTCTAAGAGTATATTGTTTCCCTACCACATATCATTCTTATACAATTTAAATTTTAGAAGATTTCCATGTTTGACACGAGTCATTTTGCTCATTGTGTTTTACGTACCTTAGTTTTGACGCTTTGAGTCTAAAAGGCACCTTAAAACTTTGGTATCCATTATCTTAGAAAACCGCACACATTGAAAGATTTGGATGAAATGAATATTGAAAGGGATCAAGATGTCCAAGAGGGGTGAATTGGGTTAATCTAAAATTTTATCGCAAATTAACAATCTACTAGCCCATATTCACCCTCTTGTGCCTAGGTGTGCTTCTATGAATTACCGCACAAAGTTTTGCACCCTAGATTCCAATTCTTACTCTAGTACGACAATTCTAAGAATGTAAAGACATGAATTGAATTGCGGAATGTAAATGCTCAATGTAAAGAGAGGAATAAGAACGCGACAATGTTTTTTGCCGAGGTATCGGATAAATCGCCACTCCCCACTAGTCCTCGTTGGAGCACTCTCGCAAGAGTATTGCTCCCCATTAGTCCGCGTAAGGACTAAAGTGCTCTCTACGCGCTGATTCTTCGACACTCCATCATGGTGAATCACCCACAACCGCCACAAACTTGCTTTTTGTCATCCACAAGCTCCAATGATGATCTTCAAGCTCCAAACCGCCACCAAGCCATCTAGGTGATGGCGATCACCAAAAGAAACAAGCACAAACTCTCACTTGACCAAGACAAGCCTAATGAGAAGAGTGGATGCACACTTACTCTCAAAGCACTAAAGAGGTCCTTAATCTTGCAATCTCAACACCTCAATAGGCTCTTGCACTCTCTTGCTCTCACAAGTGTTTCTTCAACTGAACAAATGGGTAAGAGAGAGTATGGACGAGATAAGGTTGTATCTATAGGCCATCCCCAAAAAATCCAACCACGCCCACAATCTACGTGGAAAAACGAGCACCGGACGCTCAAACTTCCTCGCTAGACGCCGTCCGACGCTGTAGAAATTTCAAACCCGCGGCTAGCCGTTAAAATATATCATGCTACATTAGGTTTAGGTAGTAATGTACTCCACTCCGTCTTAAAAAAAAAGTGACAATGGAGTTCGTGTTTGTCGCACTTTTTAAAATTGAATTAGATTTATAGAAAATAGTAGCGCTTTAAGTAAGTTTACAATGAAAACATACTCAATGCATTTTTTTAATAATGCTAATCATCATATAACATAAATAATAATTTTTCTTATATATATTTAGTTAAAGTTAAACATATTAATTTTCAAGGTAAGATTGTTTTTTATGAGCCAAATAGAGTGTTTTTGACAAAGGGTGTTAACTTGCACCAGAAATAGTCTGGTGCGTTTATTTTTATTTTTTATTTACAACATGTGGAAGTGACCTTTCTCCCGAGGACATAAGTAAGATTATACTACCTATATGTATGATACTCCCTCTCTTCTAAATTATAATTCATTTGAATTTTTCAACCCTAAGTTTAGCCACTTGGCTTACTAAAGAATGTGTAAAAATTATTTCTTTTGTTGTAGGATGCTTTATTAACAAAAGGTCCTCAAATTAACTTAAATTTGACTATGTTTTGCACGATTTTTTTAAAAAATAAGACAAGTGGTCAATGGGGTTAAAAAGTTAAACGAATTATAATTTGAAATGGATGGAGTATTATATATGTAGATATATATATAAAAAAGATCAAGACATTCATGGACTATAAAAACCGGCCATTAGAAAAAAAAAAAAAAACTTAGACATATAGCATTGTAACTGTCTTTTTATGGTTATATATCAATTCCATAGTATTTCCTTTGGACTACTTATAATTTCTCGTGTTTCTAGCTTAATCATTGAATTTAAGGCTAATTTTAATTATTTAGTGCCTTTATATGCCTAATTCCGTAGTAAATCCTATAGCTGATTATTGGATTGGCAAACGGTTTTAAGTTTCAACGAAAGAAAAAGAATTCTACGGCGTACCCTGTGATAAATTCCTCACTATATTCTCCACATCAGAAAAAAAACCCTAGAATATAAATTCAAGTTCTTGTTATAATTAATAAATGAGTATTACATTCTAATAAATAAATGAGTAAAAAGAATGCAGATAAAGAAAAAAAAAACTACTTTTACTTCCTAAATTGCAACCGGCTCCACCGGCCACCGCCATCCCTGCCCCACCATCCTCCGCGGGTCCCACCCACTTATTATATATCATGGCAGCAAAGCATTGGGAGGGCGCGCGTGGGCCCCACCTACCCATGTGCTCCCCCCTCTTAATGGCCTTCGTCTACCTCGCGTACCCACCCACCTCCCATACAAAGCCGCGCGCTGTGCCACCTCCCCACCTCCTTCCCCCACTCTTCAACCACATCGCAGCGAACCAGTCGGAACAAGCAGAGACAGCCGTTAACTCCCAGACAGCCATGGACGCCGCCGAGGCGAGGAGGAGCAGCAGCGCGTCCTCCTCCCCGGAGTTCGAGTTCTGGCCGCTCCACCCCAACCCTGCCGCCTCGCCGTCCTGCGCCGACGAGCTCTTCGCCGGAGGGGTACTCCTCCCGCTCCCCGTCCTCCCACCGAAGCCGGCGTCGTCCAGGAACAGCAGCAGCCAGAGCGCGCCCGTCGCGGAACCCGAGCCGGAGCCGGAGCTAGGGGAGGCGTCGGCGTCCCTTCTTGCGATGCCGCCTACGGCCTCGATCACTTCCCCGGCGCCACCCACCGCCTCTTCCGGAGGGGGTCCAAGCGCTGGACCGACATCTTCTCCAAGAAGCCGGCGCCGGCAGCCGAGGAGAAGCAGGACCGGGACAAGGAGAAGGAGAAGCGCACCAAGGACGGCGGCCGGAAACAGGGCGGCGGGCACTCTTCCGGCAGCGGCGCAGGCTCGGAGCTGAACATCAACATCTGGCCCTTCTCGCGGAGCCGCTCGGCCGGCGGTGGGTCCGGCTCCGGCTCCGGCTCGTCCAAGCCGCGGCCGCCCGCGAGGAAGGTCAGCAGCGCGCCGTGCTCGCGCAGCAACTCCCGCGGCGAGGCCGCTGGCGCGCCTCCCGCTCCGGCGGTGGGCGGCCAGCCCCGGCCGCTCCGGCGGTGGCGTGCCGGTGGGCCGGTCCAGCCCGGTCTGGCAGATCCGGCGCCCGGCGGCCAAGCATGCGCCCGCTCCGGTCCCCGTCGCATCAGCCTCCGAGCTGTTCACCGACAGGCGGGCGCCGCTGCCGCCGCCGCAGCAGCAGCACAAGGAGAGACCGGCCGGCGCTGCCAATAACGGCCGGAAGCCCGGCCTGGGCGGCGGCGTACGGGGCCTAAACTTGAGCGTGAACTCGTGCATTGGGTACCGGCACCAGGTCAGCTGCCGGCGCGCGGACGTCGGCGCCGCCCGTGGCCCCGGCTCAAGCGGCGGCGGGCTGTTCGGCATCAAGGGACTCTTCTCCAAGAAGGTGGTGCATTGAGCAGCCTCTTCTGAATATTCAGTATTCACCTTCTGGTCACTCATGTAGTAACTCCTTTTTACCCTTTTTAGTAGTAATTTTTTTTTAACTTTCTGGGTTATATATATAAGTGGTATGAGATGTGTGTTTGTGAGGGAGGTTGTTAATTACATGTAAAAAGATGCATGGTTAGCCAGTAACCGGTTTTTTGTAAGGCTAATGTTTGGTGATATCTACTGTAAAAAGCTTAGTAATGTTAACCAGCTCTGCTTATGCTGTGAGCAATGGCCATTGTTAGTATTGTGTACTCTGCACTTCAGACTGAGACTGCCGGCAAAAAATGAGATGGATGGAGATCATGGTGCAGATTCTATCTGAACAAATGTTCCTCTGAGCATATTATGTATGGATAATATGATTCTGCCTCCACTGAACAAGCTTGGCAGCATGTTTTTTCTACTGTATGTAAATATAACAGGACGAATGGACAGTAATATTTTCATGGAAAAGTTTGATACAGAGTAGAAGCAAGCCTGTTCATATCAGACTTTAACAGACCAAACGAAAGAATTGAGGGCTCAGTTGCATTGCAAACCACAGGCAAAGAGAAGCAAAATGAGAGGTCTTCAACCAGCATCAACACAGACTTTCAGACATCAGTATTGGATGATCAGACGCCCAGAAGATTTTTATGGGTATTCTTCATTCTCTTCCTGTTGATCAGCATGATCCAGCATCCGCCCAACTTTGCTATCCTCAACATTAGTGGCCACCCCTTACCTCCAGTTGCACCTTGTCAATTGTAGCAAATAGAGCAATAGCATTTTTTTTTTTTGACAACAAACGACTTTATTAATGGCAGCAACGTGCTGCTGAGACGGTAATACCAACGAGGCTTACAGAATGTATAGCCTGATTCAGGTTACATATGCCATCATGATGCTGATAAGAGCAAGAGAAGTCTGTAGATGACAAATGTTTCGCTTGTCTAGCTAGAGTATCAGCAGTGGTGTTTAGACGCCTATGAATCTTGTAGATTTTGGATGACCTGACTCTTGATTGGTTGGAGAAGAATTGTGTAGTGCTTGATCCGCCAGTCGGGTGGATTGGAGAGGTCGTCCCTGTTGAGGAATAGCATTGTACTCTGCAATAGCATTGTACTCTGCACTGCAGACTTCCTGCAAAAGATGAGATGGATGGAGATCATGTTGCAGATTCTATCTGAACAAAATATTCCTCTGTGCATATGGATATGATTGTGCCTCCACTGTACAAGTTATTTTTTGGCTAGCATGTGTTTTCTTTTACTTTTGTGTAAATACAATAGTGTAGTACTAGTACTTTTTTATGAATGAACCGACAGTGATATTTTATAAAAATCTCACATCATTTCTGATGACACAAAGAACGTGTGAGCTCCACTGGATTTTGATTTAGTCAATCTTCCTGTTTTTATTGGCGCAGTTTTTCTTTTTACCCTCTTTATTATTATTTCTTACAAATAAAAAAGGAAACCATTCTACCAGCTGCTTTGAGATTTAAGATGAGTTTACTTGGAGAGTGTTATCATGGAAGTCTGAGGATTTACTGTGCCATCGTCTCTTCTACAAAGGGCTTGTTTGGTTGACCTTTTGGACTATATAAAATAGCAACACAATCCAAACACGCATATTATGACCAGAATAATCACTGGAGTTTCTTTCAAACTAACGACCTTCGCCACCAATCACTCTAGGTTTTAATTAATAAGATAGGTTGTGAAGATAAACGTGTGTAATATTAAGAATGAAATTCATCCTTCCACCTGCATATAGTAGATATTTTGAGCTAGAATAGTCATTTTGATCACCTATCATCCGAGGCTTCACTTCTGTCCCTAAACTTTTGAAATAATCATTTGTCCATTTAGGCTCATATTCATCGTCCTAAAATTATCAAAGTAACATAATCAAAATAACTGTTTTAGTTCTTGAACTTTGTATTTTAGACTCAATTTCAACAATGACCTATCAAAGTGCATTTTAGTCTTTAAAACTCATCTATTGGGCTCAAATGCATCTATGTAAACGTCGTGGTACGGTCTTAGTGTCTCCCGCTTGGTTTGCTCCAGATTCACCTCCAATATGAGATGGACAATCATCGTTATATACTAGTATAGAATCAAATAGCACACTTTGGACATTTATAGTCACATTCTGAAATGAACATAGATATACATCTCATGGATTAGATAATATAGTATTCAATCATGATTTTATTTTTTTTTCATTTTAATGACTAAATATTTGAGTCAAAAAGAAACTAGACCCAAAAAAAAAATGTTAACTTTGAAGGGAAAGTTTGAAGACAGAAAATGCATTATATTTGTTCATAGATGAATTTAGTCAACATTGGGGACTGAAATGGAGCATTTTGATAGCATTGGGATGAAACTGGACCAAAAAAATGTTAAACTTTAAGACAGACAATTATTCCAAAAGTTTAGAGGCGAAACCGAGCTTTAGGCGATAGTTGAGGGACCAAGATAACAATTCTACTCCCTCCGTTCCAAATTGTAGTTCACTTTAGCTTTTCTAGATCCATTTGTTTTACTATGTATCTAAACATAATGTATTACTAGGTGCATTGTAAAAAATTAATGTATCTAGAAAAGCCAAAATGAACTACAATTAAACGGAGGAAGTACTATTTTGCGATGTTGACTCTTAACTTGTCGCTGAAACTGCAGTCCAAAGTATAGATTTTGAAATGGCAATGAATAACGCGCATTTGTAGTCCAAAGTACTATTGTGTCTGTGAAGATGCTGCTGGCACCGGCGGGTTTCTCCGGACAGTGAGACTGTTGCCTAGTTATTGCAAGCTTGGGAAGGAAACTGTTGGTAGTTACGGGGAGGCAGACGATCTTTGGTAACTGTCGAGTGCCTTCCTTCTCACAATGTTGGCAACCAGCAGTAGCTGGCATTGATGCACCGACCGGTCGGTCATACACACACACTCCTCACTCGTCAGCGCTAGCTGTAGTTGCTGTCTGTTTTGCATCGATCTACAGTTCTCGATGGCCTTTGCTAAACTGAAGTTTTTGGTGATTTCCTTTTGCCCAACTGGTGGAGTACATGTGAGTGACCGGTGAACTACTGACGATGTCGTAGTGTTGGTGACTGCCGATGATCGTTTCCTACACATTGTTACCACTTTGTTATTAACCACACACCAGATGGGGGTGTAATCATAATTTATTATCTTATAGTCTAATTATATTATGAATTATATATTCGTACGTTGCTATATATAGAGAAGAACATAGTGGTTGAATTATCTCTGCAACTGGGATTAGACCAAGGGACATGCGAGAGAAAGAGAGACAGAATTACCTGGGTAATGACAGCTTCAAAAATGTTAAAACAGCTGGCTTATAGAATTCAAGCCTTGGAGCTTATAGGAGTCCTAGGACAGAAGAATGGAAGAGGCCACTTTTTTAGGAGAGGGGGAGATCCACGAAGCAGAGGGGTTGGATGGGTTCTGGTGTCTGTTTTTGCCTTGCTCTGGAACGCCTGGCTTGCCATGCTAGATTTGTCATTGAAAATTTTATGATGGATGAATTGATCCTAGCTTGACGGCGACTAACAACACGAGCAAAAAGGGCACGGCGCATGAGGCGCAATGGGAGCCTTTATAGTAGGAGCATAAGGCTATACTATGTCTACTTCAGTGATGTCTTGATGTATTGCCTACGTCCTAAAAAGATGGTCATTTAAGGGTTTTCAGACATTGTGTTTGATTGTTTATCTTATCTAAAAATTTTATGCTAATTATTATTAAAGTAAGACATAACAAAATAAATAATATTCATACAAAAAATTTGAATAAAACGAATAGTTAAACAAGATGTCCGGAAAACATAAAATGACACTCTTTTTAGGATGGAGTAAGTATGGTGCATGACCTTTGGTTACGTTGGCACCACAGGAGCATTGCTCGACCAGAAGGACCTAAGCTTTGCCACAGTCCCTTCGTTCCAAAATAAATGTCTTTCTTGATTCTCGATGAGTCAAACACTTTTAAATCTGACCAAATATATACATAAAAAAAGATATATCATATTTATAGTGCATAATTGGTATCACTAGATAGATCGTTGAATCTATTTTCATAAGCTTATCTAAAAACACAAATGTTGCTAATATTTTGTAGAAGTCCAGTTCTGGCATGAATACCATATTTGGTACTTATGGGACAGACCGAGTATAAGTAAGGGGCGTTTTAAATTAGCCTAGAATCTTTAAATTAAATGAGCATAATATCCAACGGTTGTGTTCTGAACGGCCATAGTACAAGTGCGGGAAACATATTGAAGGGTCATTATTCTAGCAACAAGTGGATCAGGCCCCACAAAGTCAGGATTTGTTCTTGATTGTTGAATAATATAGTGTTTGTACCACAGTATACAAGAAAAATCATGCTAGTGTGCTTCCTAATGCAAAAGTCCACCTAGCACGTTAAAACGCCACATGACACTTAATATCCATCCGTATATAATGTTCCATCGTATGCATAGTCCACTAGTAATAATATAATGCCCTGTTTAGGACGTCAGTAATCATATGATTAGTGGGGCTCCCATGTCTGTGACATTCAGAGGTCATCACCTCAATGACTGCCAATATATATGGGGCATTACAACGTGAGATTATTCTCGACTCTATCTGTAGTTGTGGCAGAACCATTGAAAGAAATGAGAAGCTGCTCGTCAACAATACGAATCAACAAGTTGATGCAATCAGTTAAGAACACAGGGATAATGGAGGAGAACAATGCCGTTAACTTGTTTCATGGAGTTGACTGTTGCTACAACTTGCCTGGTAAAGAATTTGGATTATCGTACGACAGCATCTCATTAATTTTATTCTCAATCCTCCTGCAAGTCGATCCATGAAGCCATCCTTCCATAAGATCAAGTAGTTCCAGAGACGTGGCGACGAACCACCACATGGGACGGGCGCGGGGATCAAGGCGGTATAAGATTTCAAATGCTGGAGCTAATAATAGTGCTCGATCCGAGCTTGCTTTACTTGAAACTTACAAGTCCACTTGGCGACTTCGGAGTTTCAAGTGCTGAGAGTCGTCCATGCAAGACTAATAAAAACCCTTAGGGCATGCTTGGTTCTAAGGGATTAGGGACTGAGATTAATTTTTAGTCCTATTTAGTATCTAAATTACCAAACATGAGGACTAAAGACCAATTTGTAGTATCATTTAGTCTCTATTTTAATAGACTCTTGGGAGGGACTAGGGAATAATTTTTAGTCTCATTTAGTCCCTAGTCCATGGAACCAAACAAGGCCTTATTGTCAAGTAGTAGTGATAAACAAACCTTAACGCGGATGATGTAGTGAATAACTGAATGTGTAGTGATCTTATTAAGTCTTTTTAATGCATGGGGCACTTGAATTATATATATGATGGTGTCTTAATTTTGCTGTTCTTGATAACTGTCTAGTGACTAGTCAACTCTATTTTACCCATCTCCAATATGAACTTAAGTTTTTTTTTTTTTATAACAGATCTTAAGTTATTTGTAATGAGTCAAGACAAGGTCAGAATTTGTTCTCTTGGTACTTGATTGGTGAATAATATACTTGTTGGTAGAAATAATCAGCCACGGAGCCAGGACCCGGGCGGGGTGGGCTCAAGCCCTGCCTAAGAGCCGAAAATCAAGGCTAATTACTGTAGTAAAAACAAAAAATCACCATTAAATCTTCGTGTAAATCAACATCTCCATTGTTTCAGCCCCTCCTAAGATTATTTCTAGCTTCGTCACTGGAAATAATATAATAGAAATAAAAATCATGCCTGCTGGTGACTAGTATAATACAAAGTCCCATCCACCTAGCACGTTAAAACTGCCACATGCATCAGTTTGAGTCCTTATTATAATACTATACTTGATGTGTACAACGATATAAGAAGTACGGGTGTACAAACTAAATCATCTCCAAGTAATATAATGGATGTTTTTCTTTTCAAAAAAATATATATATAATGGATGTTTGGTGCCGTCGGCAGTGTCATCTGCTCAATGGCTGGTTGTGAAGCATTACAACGTGGGATTATTCTCAATTCTCCTTTTGAACAAAAATTATTCTTCAGACGATCATCGGTCGTTATCAGAACTATATGTACCAAGTAGAATTTATTTCTTGTAGATTCTTTCTTCGCATCCTATTCTACATCATTATTCAGGTCCATATGCATTGGTCGATAAAGAAGCTATGATATTTCACGATGGGCGTGGCTGACCCTTGGAGCGATCCATAATTGATCCATGGAACCATTTAGCTTGCAGAGGAGCATCGGATAATCCACTTTGTCTTAGACGGTTAACCATGCGCTCCATTGGATAATATGGATCGATACATTATTTCAGTGTACAAGCATCGGACTGTTTGCTGCTGCTGGTTCGGCGAGGCCGCGGCGGTGGTTTTGGCGGCGGCAGAGCCTCGCCCGAGTGGCGGCGCCGGGTCCATCCATCCCCCCAGCAGCGGCAGCGCTTACTCCATTTGCGGGCGCCCCGGCGGCGACGCGACCCGCAGACACCGGGTTGGTGCTCGGGGGACGCAGAATCCGGCCGCGCCGCGTCGCCCCCTCCCCATTGCCCTCGTTGTCGCGGCGCGGGACGAGCGCGCTGGCGGCGGCGGCAAGCCCCCCACGACGCGAATGGCGTGCAGATCATGAAGGCGAGGATGGAGATGACGACGGTGGCGGCAGGTCGGCGGGCATCGGAGATGATGGCGGGCGCCGCCCAACACGCGGCGATGGCGGCGGCTTGAGGCACATCGCGGGTCAGGCCCCAAGCGGCCCGGGTGGCGTGTCGTTGTGGCCTCACGCGGCCGGGCGTCGACTAGGGAGGACCACGGCCTGCCCGCTCAGCCAAGATCCGACGACGACGGTGCACGCATGAATGGGGCGATCCAATGGATGGTAGGGTTCGTATGGTTCTGATCCATTGCTCCTTTTCCATTTCATGGGCCAGACAAGGCCAGTTAGGGTCAGTTTTGGGGGTTGGCCAGGTTCAGTGATCCATCGGATCGATCCGAACCACGCCCACCGTGAATGATATTAATATATTCTCATTTCTAAAAGCGTTTATTCAGGGTAGAAATAAAGAATGCAAGATGGAGTTATATACTTTGGAGTTGAAACTTACAATTTGTTCCTAGAGTTGATTGTTATTGTTAACTTTTTTTTTTATTCAAGATTGAGGGCACTGCATCGTAGGACAATGGACAGCATCTCAGCCAATTTGATTTGGCTAGAGTAGTTCCAGAGGCGCAGTGTCAATGGGTCACGTGCAACCGTGCGCGGTGATCGAGGTGCAGGTTAAAATTCAAAGTTTGGAGCCACATTCTTTGATGCAACTTTGGACTTCGGCGCGCTGAGTCGATGCCGGTACTTGACGACGTGTACGTTTTGGATTGTTCTCTTGAAGACGCGTTTGGCAAGTGGAATAGTTCTAGATTCTAGGGTCACGTTTAGTTGACTAGAAATTTGTAAAAACACTATTTATTGTATTTGGTAACATTGTCTAATTATAGACTAACTAGGCTCAAAAGATTAGTCTCGTGATGAACAATGAGCTGTGTGATTAGTTATTTTTTACCTACATTTACTGCTCGAACATACTCCCCGTCCCCAAATAGATGTCATTCTCGCTTCCCCGAGAAGTCAACGTTTTCAAACTACCGGCAATTATATATTAAAATATATAAATATTTATGCAAAATAATTTATACCATCGGAAAGATCTTTAAGTCTAGTTTTTAATAAATTTATTTGGAGATATAAATGTTGCACGTATTTTTCTACAAACGCAGTCAAAGATAAAAAAGTTTGACCGCACGCACCCCATAGTGACATCTAAACAGGGACAGATGGAGTATGTCTTTTGGTGTATTTTTTTTTTTTTGACAACATCTTTTGGTGTATTGAATGTGATGTGATGGAGAGAGTGGAAAAACTTAAAAGTTTTTGGCAAATATTTTGCCATCTAAATGAGGCCCAGGTTTGAATCGGAGAATCACTGCAAAATGTTAAAGCTATGGGACGTTTAGCCTAGAATTGTTTGTGGTTTATTGCATGTGAGTACTGCATGATTTTTCAAGAAAATAGTCTAGAATCCAATAGTCAAATGGTGAACGAGTTTGAGCCAGTAAAAGTGAAAATAATGGTTTTATTGACTCTTTGTTCATCTTAGGAAGAGAAATAAAAGTTTCTTAAGATGATTACTGTAAGGGAACAAGTGACCGATTTCAAGATTGAATTTGGCCAAAAAAAAAGATGTTTTAACCTAGGAGAGGCCCACTAGCAAACCCTCTACGATTTTTTGTCGAATCCTAAGCCTCACATGTTCCTTCTTTAACTTCTAGATTTGAAAAAAACATCTTCTTACTAAGCATTTGATACATTTCTTTTGTATTAACATTAGTGAATATTGTAATGCATATTAGAGACCATAAATGAACTAAATTTAAAAGCTTTAAATTAGAGATGTTTAGACATTTTTTACTACTACAACTTTAGTTTAGGCCATTTCTAATTGGAGGTCATTTGAAAATTCTAAACTAAATGCATTCAAAGTCACTAATCTAGATAAAAAAAAATTTTTTAGGCTTAAATTATATCGAATAAAAAAAAATTATTAACTATAATATTAGATATCTATTTAAGTAGAACAACTTTGGTTTAGGTCATTTTCCTTATAAGATATTTTTAAAAAATGAGAAAAATGAATTCCCCAATTTAGAAGTATATAATGGAATTTCAAGGAACAGATATTTTTAAACTAGCCCGGCCTGAACTCCATACTCTATTTATGTTTTAACAGTATTGCCAACTCCTTTCATAGTATTGCCAACTCCATACTCATATCCAAAGTTCAGGCCGGGCTAGGTTTTTTTTTTTTTTTTGACAAGAGAACACAATTTCATTAAAATTAGTAGCACCAAGCTACTATGGAATGGTACAAGTTACATATGTAATTTTGCAGCGCTAGAGAGACATAACAGCTGCATTCATAATTCTCATTTGTGCATCGCACTATAAAAGATCTAGAATCTTGCAGGCGAGCATTGAAAGCACTTGTAGCTAAAAGATGAGCAGTAATATTCAGATTCCTATCTATTTTGGTGATAGTCCACCGGTAGGACTCCAGCTTGGAGACGAAAGACTGAGTGAAGAGCTTAATCTTCCAATCAGGGGGTTCCTGACTTGCTGCGTATGGCAAGTAGTTTGCCAGAATCTGGTTATCAGTGAAAAAAATGACCCTACAGGGTCATTCTGCTAATGATGGTTGCTGCCAGTTCTAGTGCAGATGCCTCAGCCATCAACACCGAGGTGCATTGTGGTAAGAGCGCTTGGACTTTTATCCTCACATTGTCTGTTGCACTGACAATATGGATCCCAAGTCCAGCCGTGTTTGCCACCTGATCATCAGAATCAAGTTTAGTGGAAGCATCTGTGTAACAATAGAAGATTGGTCGCTGATCAGAACAATTGAGGAATTCATTTTGCCACAGCATTGGAGAGTTTGTCGGGTTGGCGCCTGAAATTGAACCTGCATCAACAGAAAAAACATTTTGAAAGGCCATTGAAGGCCTGATTGCCTCAGCATTGCTATTAAGTGGAATCCTGAGTGTCGGAGATGTTGGGTTTCTTCCCGTAGTTCCAGCAGACTCATTTGCTGATTGACTAGAACCTGCAAATAAGTTAGGGTTTGGGCAATTGCGTTGCTGCAAATTCCCAAATTTTCCATCGCTACATGGTCTGCAGGCGTTGTTAGTCACGAGCTTTATATCTGCATTGACAAAGTGATGTACCTGTAGAGGAGACCAGGTGTTTCATTTGAATCTTACATCATTCCTTGCCTTCCAGAGGTACCACAATGTGGTGAGAACTCTCAAGGTGTCGTTCTCATTGGAGGCTGGTGTCAAAACATGCTGCATGATCTGCTGAATTCCATCCTGTTCTTCAGGGTGGTAAGAGGTGGTAAGAGGTCCTGAGAGCAAGGGAGGAAGAGAACCACACAATTCTAGCAAAGTCACAGTGAAAAAATATATGGGCATCATTTTCCTCTTTGCCACATAGAGTACAGTTCTTATCTATGTGCTTAGACAGGGATCCTGCCCTCATACGTGTGGGGATGGCATTTCTAACTAGACGCCAAAAGAAGGCTTTGATATTGGGAGGAATAATTCTAGACCTCCATGCCCTGTTTAGAATATTCATTGAGCTTGACGAGATGGCCCTAGGTCCTTGGTCAGGAAGAACAAGGCGATTTTGGGCATTGAGAAACTGAAAGGCATCCCTAGTAGTACAGGTGCCTTTTCTAGATTTGGTCCAAATAGTTCTATCATTATCATCAGAAGGAATGATGGTTGTATTCCTGATTCTTGGGCTGCGTCATGTTCAAAAATCTCATCAATAAGAGCTGGGTTCCAGGAAGAGGTTCCTGGAATTTTAAGATCAGAGATAGTACCAGGCAGTTTTGTCACTGAGGCAGTTTTATGTTGTCGTAGATGTTTTCCCAGCTGGTGCACCAAGGGGTTGACCAAATACTAGAGTTCCCTTTCTGGACTAGGATTTTGCAATGGCTAGCAAGGATATTCTTAACTTTCAAGATAGAAAATGTTTCATACATTTATTTTGTATTAACATTAGTGAATATTGTAATGCATATTAGAGACCATAAATGAACTAAATTTAAAATCTTTAAATTAGATAGGTTTAGACATTTTTAGTACTACAACTTTAGTTTAGGCCATTTCTAATTGGAGGTCATTTGAAAATTCTAAACTAAATGCATTCAAAGTCACTAATCTAGATACAGAATTTTTTTAGTCTTAAATTATATCGAATAAAAAAATTATTAACTATAATATTAGATATCTGTTTAAGTAGAACAACTTTGGTTTAGGTCATTTTCCTTATAAGATATTTTTAAAAAATGAGAAAAATGAATTCCCAATTTAGAAGTATATAATGGAATTTCAAGGAACAGATATTTTTAAACTAGCCCGGCCTGAACTCCATACTCTATTTATGTTTTAACAGTATTGCCAACTCCTTTCACAGTATTGCCAATTCCATACTCATATCCAAAGTTCAGGCCGGGCTTGTTTAACGTTCTCGGAGGTCTGGTCTAGCTCGGCCTCGGGCTTTGCTTGCAAATAGTATTTACAAGTCCACGCACCCAGACAAGTTTGGAAACTGGACACGTAGATGTGTGAAAAGTTTCGAAAGGTGTGCTTGTTCACAATTGTCCTCCTTTTGCACCTACACACGCGCATGGATCTTTCTCTCCGACATGTGAGACCATATCTTCCTTGCTAAAAGTCACAGTGTCCCTTTCGTTGTTTGCTCGCTTTGCCCGCTGGGGTGTCTCTCGGGGGATGAAATTGAGCGTTGGGCTCGCGCACACCATCATCTCCCTGTCGTCGTCGCTGCCTTTTTTCTTCACATCTCCTCCTGTACTACGTGCTCGGTTGGCGCTTCGCGTTCTTCCAGACGGGCTGGTTGGCCTTTTGCCCTTTGGCGTGATTGTGTGTGTCTCGCTAGGGATCAATCGCTACGAGGACACGACACGGAGAGATCGATCATGGCATGGCATGGCCGTCGTTTCGCTTTGGAGGAGCATCCCTGCTCAGAAAGCTGAGAGGTGGCTATCAAAACATCACTGGAGGACGTGCTCTCTTCCGTTGCTCATTGCAACGTACGTGTGCACTATACATGTGCATCGGGCCAGCCCGCCCGGCCCGGCCCGGCAGACGGGCCCGCCGTGCGAGCCTGCGGGCCTGGGTCGCCCCGCGGGCCATCGGGCGTGCTCGAACAATTGCCGGCGCCGCCGGGGTCGGCCTGGCACGCGGCCGTGGGCGATTTTCGTGCGGGCGGCCCGAAAAACGCGCCAACAGTGTTTTCTCTTTTTCTTTTGCTGGTGGGCTGTGGTTTGATGGCCTTTTTGGCTTGGGCTGTTTTTTTTTTTTTTTTTTGAAGAGATAGTTCATGGTCCAAAGGGCACGGTGTGGGCTTTTTTCATACATTTTGATTAAATAGCTGCTGTTTTTTTTTTTTTTCGAGACAATCTTGGACCGGGCGGCCGTCCGGGCAGGCAGCGTGCCTTGGGGGTCGGCCTAGGCACGGCCCACACCGGCACCTGGCGCCCGAGCCCGTTTTTCGGGCGGGCCGGGCCGTGTCGGGCAAAAACGCGTCTTCGTGCGACGACTTCACGCGTGCCCCGCTTTCTGCGACAAGTTTAACGTCCACGCTCGCTAAAGAGAGAGCCCCGGTTGTTTTTTGGAAAGCACATGGCAGGCCCACGCATGATGGATGCGCTAAGTTGGGCCGTGTTGGGTTAGTGCATGTCTGGGCTGGGCTACATTCGCGCCCACTAGGCGTGTGGGCAAAACACAAAATCCGTTGAAAAAGTCAATTGTGCTAAAGCGGATATGCAATGTGCTTTCGAGGAGGACATTGGGGATCGGGCAAATAGTCTTTTTTTCCAGCCCTATCTAGATGCTTATAGACAGTAGCTAATTATCTCTTTCGGGTTCATACATGTATAGATAATAGACTAACTAATTATTAGTTGGACATTTAGATAGTAACTATCCTACTATCTAGAATAAATCAGATTATGAAGTATTAACCAATAAACTATTATCAGACAGTTAATCCAAACATACCCTTATTCTCCAAGTATAAGATGCAACGAAAACAAGCTACCAAATTTAATAAAAACGAGGGTAAAAAGAATCTTAGAGATTCTTTCATAAAAAATAAAAGCTATGGTTCTTTCATAAAACGAGGATTATGAAGTATTATCTCTATTTATGTTTTATCTCTTTGATAAAACTTAAAAGCTATGGTTTTCTTAATGCATTGTCAATATTGTGAAAGTGTCGTATTAAGTACTCCCTCCACCCCAAATTGTAAGTCATTCCAAGAATCTTAGAGAGCCAAAGCATCTCAAGTTTGACCCGTGTGTTCTTTGGGCACTATTCCCTAGCCTAGTGTGTGACACGTCATGATAGGACGGGCGTAGTCATCGCCGGAAGGCCTCTCTTCCCATGTGGCCTCTATCCAAACGACCTTAGCGTGCAACGAACACTCAGGTAGATGAATCTTGGCATAGACTTCGATGGTTAGTCCGGGCTCCATCGGGAAGATGTGTGGATGGTTTAGTGCTATCGGTCACAACATCAATAAGGGGGCGTGCCCGTGCTGCCACCAACCGAAGACTAAGAGCAGCTCCAGTGTTGCAGCAAATCGAACCATGGAGAGAGAGAAAGTGCATATGTGTCGTGGTCGTATACCACGGTCCGCGATGTCGGCCGGCTAATGTGTGCAACGATGGCCTAGCTCAAAGATGATGACACAAGGGTTTATAATTGGTTCGGGCAATCGAAAGACCCTAGTTCGGTGTGTGGCACTATCGGAGCTCAAACTGCTCGTATCGGGGCGGATACAAGCGGGCGAGAGAGGGAGATGAGCTCCTAGGTCTCAGTGTTGTGTGAGTGATCGAATGGTTTGTGTGTGCGTTCGCTGGTGTGCAAGAGAGCTTGTCCCTTTGCGGTGGCGAGCCCTCCTTTATATAGTCTCAAGGGAGCTCACGGGGCGCCACCGAGCTGAGGACCGTAAGGTGGAGGAAATACAAGTAGAAGGGGTGAAGGAGAAGATATCTCCTGCCATGTCGGGCACGCCGGGCTGTCCGGCGTGCGCTTCCGGCCGCCGCCCTATCTTGTGGCACGCCCTGGTCGCCGTAGAGTAGAATAGGGCGACTCCGTGATCCCGATCACGTAGTAATGTATGGGCGTCGAGCTCAGAGCTTGTCGGTTGGGTGTAGAGGGGCAATGAGCTCGCCTCGCCGCCGCCGTACTCCCTGCACCATACCGTCTGTCAGGCACGCGCCGCCGTGTCCGCGGTCGGGGGAGTCGTGGAGCGCCGCCAAGCCTTAAATGCTCGTACGTGGTGTCGCAGGAAAACGTGTGGCCAGGAGAGCTCGGCGGGAGCTTTCGTCCCCGCCCGCCGAGGTTGTTCTTGTCGTGGTAGCGCTTGTCTTTTGTGTTTGGTATTACTTTTCGGGTGGGTTCGACGGTCCCACGCCCGCGTGCCGTGATCTCGCCCCGCAGCGCAGATCTCGATCTCATAGGTTGCGGCGCCGGCCACATAGCTGTGATCTCGAGTCCCAATCATCATGTCCAGGGAGCTTGTTCGAGACGGAAGTGAGCTCGCTGATGAGGTTGAGCTCGCCATACCCTTACGTCCCCGTGAGAGTTCATTCGAGACGGAGGTGTCTTCCCCTGGACTCGGGCCTTCGTCGTGGGGAATCCCGGGCATAATCTCCTTTAAACACGTTGTTAGGGACAGGTTAGGTTGGTTGACTTCGTCCGGAATATCTGTGTCCCACAATATGATTCGCTTTACACGTTGTAGGAACCGAACCGAGGGAAAAGATTCTTTGGTTCGAACGCCAAGTATGGTTCGACTCTTCGCCTGTACACATAGATAAAATAATCACCGCAGCGGGGTGCATGGGGGTGGCATTGAGAGTCCACGGGAAAGGCCGAGTATCTTTCCATTCTTTACTCCATGGTGGTGGGCCACCTTGCTACAAAGAACCCGAACTCCACACCACAACAATCGAACTCCACGCTAAATCGATTTTGCTTCTGCAGTGAAGGGACCCGCTAGTACGCTTTGGTTCGAACCAACACTGGAGCTGCCCTAAGATGCTAGAAACCCACCAGAATCATGCTTCTTGTACTCTCATTGCCCTCCGGTATATAACATTGGGCTATAGGTGTCTATATAAGAATCGACCAAGATCGAACCCGCTTAAATCGTTAGCATGTCGTGATCACTCCTCCTCGGCCTCTCTATTGTAAGAAGAACTCGATTGAGCATTTTAATTAACCCGAATAATATCATCGCTAGATGTAGGGGTTAGACACGCCCCGAACCCGATAAATTTCTTGTGTCATGTGTGCTTAAGCCACCAAAAATCGGTGTGTTAATAGCTTGTGGGCCCACGAGCCATGTCACTAGTACCGATTCGATTTTGCGAGCGGGAGGCGAGATCTTTTCCGTGGCGGGCACAATTTGCACCCGCCACGGAAATGTCTCCGCTGCGCCCCCGAAGGCTGCACTTTTATGTGGCGGGGCGCCTTAACGCGCCCGCCACGCAAAAGATCATCTTAACCGTGGCGGGCGCACACCGCGCCCGCCCGCATAAAATATATTAACCGTGGCGGCGCGTTGCGGCGCCACCGCCCGTCCGCTGCTTTTTGCGTGGCGGGCAAATTAGGGGCGCCGCCACGCAAAAGGCCTAACGCTTATAAAAATACGGCGGCGGCCCCTTCGCTCTTCCCTCCACGATCTTCCTCTTCCAACTCTTGGGGGGAGGTTTTGACCAAAATTTTGACAAAAACTTTGATTTGGGTCTTTTGGCTTTGATTTGGGGAGGAGAAGACACTAATTGGTCGGTAAATGCCTCTTTTCATCTTTCTTTCCCTCTTTTTCATCCCCCCTCTCTAGACCTATCCATGGAGGAGAGAGAAAAAAATCGCCTTTCTCTAGATCTAGATCTATGGTGGAACTTCTTCTTATTTTTTTGGTTTGAGTTTTTTGGAAGAGCGGGGATCGGGTTGGAGAGGCACCGAGCCCAATGGATGTATGAGATGAAGAGGGTTGATGACTTAATACTATGATGAGGTGAAGAAGTTTGTTGCTCGAGCGGCGACCTACCGAATAATTCAACGAGCGATTATCTATCCGTGCGCAAAATGCAAGAATCGGCGGTCTCGACATCGTGGTGCGATCTCATCTAATCATGCATGGCTTCGGTGACTATTTGGTCCGACTTTTCACGACGAAGAAGTTCCACCCTTCGATCCACCCGGTCGATCGAAAGATTTATAGCGGTCCCCGCCGATCCAAGATCGAAAGTCCACCCGGCGGTCCAATTCCATCGATTTGTTCGAAAGCACGGTGGACGCCGGCGATGACGATGATGATGACGGTGGTGGTGGAGGGGGACGGCGAGCAAGAGAATCCTATGACACGCGGCGAGGATGTCCGGTTTTTGAAGATTTGGTCAACCGACTTCGATGAGGACGACATTCCGTTTGGGTGCCCGAGATGGTCCGAGACGGAAGGGCGTGATGAGGCCTTGCGGCAAATGATCACCCGGTCCATCAAAGAGGCCCTCACGAGCAACGACCCCCGTGATGGTGGTCCGGAGCAGATGTTCCGCGAACGCCGGTATGCCGCTGCCCACCCCAAAGACCCCAAAGGTACCTCGCTCTTGGCCGATAGGACCCCCAGGATGATATCACCGAAGAGACACGGTCGCGTATTGTTGATACCCTGCGGCGGGTTGGGCAAGAGGAAGCCATTAGGCGAGGGGTGGTATTTCCTCCCGGATCTTGCAAAAGTACGGCGCCGCGAGATCCCTCGAGAATGTCTTGAAGTCAACATTATTGGTGCGCGGGCGCGGAACATGAAGACCGGAGCCGGACTATCCCGTCATAACGAGGTGAACACTCTAGGAGCTGCTCTACGTTACAACGCGTCTTTGTGGCGAAGGTTGACATTGAGTGAAGATGTCAAAATTGACTCCACCTTCATTTCGCCAAAGAAGACGGCAGCGGACCCGAGTGCGCCACCGGGACCCTATGGTGACTCTTCCGATGATGATGAAGATGGTGGGGGACGGCGGAGGCAACGACCCTCCTCATGGTTCCATTACCCCCTGCTAAGGACCCGGCACAAGACGAGCCTAAGGAGCCGACACCCAAGGAGCCACACCCGAGGAGCCTAAGGAGAGGCGGCTGAGGAGCCTAAGGAGCCGACACCTCGGGAGCCGGCACATGAGGGGCAGCCGATATCACGAGGAAGCAATCGGGCGAAAACATGTTGCCGTGTCCCGGAGGAGAGAGTAGGGAGCGAGACACCCATCTACACTCAAGGCCTCCAATGGACAACACCTCAAGCGCCGTGGAAGCGAAAGGAGCTAGACCTAGCAAATGCCCTCCACAACCGAAGAAGCCGGGCGATTCGATGAAGAGGAGGTCGTAGCCAACAAGTACCCTAAACCCAAGAGGCCCCGGTAATAGATGTTCGATCCGAAAGGTATGCCCTTCAATAAACAACGAGTTGTACTATGTTATTAGCTACTTCCTTTCGCAAACCGTAGCTAACATTTGTACCGCCGCTTTTGTAGGCCAAAATCCCCACCTTATGTCGGTTTGTCTCGGACCCGAATGCCCCTCGTTCGAGTTTGGGAAGTTCATGATCCCAAAGGCCCAGCTCATCGATGTCGAGGACTGGGAGACTCGAAGTTCCATGCGTGGTACATAGAGTGCGCAAAGCGTGGATTGCATACCTTCGGTGTCCTTCTTCCTAAGGAGTGCTTCCACTACCACACCGATCTCCAGTTCTTGGTTACATTCGACGACATGTCGAGACTACTTCGTCGACAGACATTGGCGTTACCCAAGTCACCTTGTTTACGATGTAAAGCGCAATTTTACTTGCACATGTCCCTTGCATCCGTATATAGATTCTTTTGTTTCAAAGGTACCTATGCCACGCCACATGTCCTTGTAGGTTGAGTGCCGTCGATGCAGCCACAAGTTAAAGAATGGTATTATTTACCTCTCTCCATGGCACATCTCGTGAGGCGTGTCATCGGTTATAAGCTAAGAGCGGACCATCCCGACTCAGTGAACTTGACGAATGAGGAAAGACGTAAGATGGGGATAAGAACGAAAAGAGCTAAGAAGTTGGAGGTAGCGTAGTACGTCATATCAGCGATGAAAAAGGTCAAGGAAAATGGGTATCGATGTATTATGGCGCCTTACCAATACGGAATGGGGCTCGTAGGACATTGGATCTATTTCATTATCTTTCCTCGGGGCGGAGAGGGCCGTTGTCTTTTGACTCACTACGAGGCACAAACCATACGGCTACCAACAATTGAAAAAATCTTGAGATTGTAAGTGATCGATGAACTCCTTATTCAATTACTAGAGTCGAATATCATATATAGTCGTTAACAATATAGTGCATTTCAGCAAACGCTTACAAGCAATACTTGAAGGATCCAAAACTGGCTGGGATCGACGATCCTTAAGTGTAAGGAGCGCAATGGAGATACACTCAAAATCAAAGCGAGATTTCCGGTACATAAATGAAACATAGTTTTTCTTAGTGCGACTACCTAGCTATAGCCGATATTACTAATAACACTAGTTTATTGTGTGCGATGCCTCAAACAACCGAGACGCATCAAACTTGTGTGGATTCTTCGTCAGGAGTTCCTCGGGGCACGCAAAGGTACAAAATCCAGCTACCGATAGCTCTCAAGGACTCAAAGAACCAGTGGAAAGGGGTACTACAAAAAGGCAACCGATGAGATGCGGTTCAAAGCAATGATCGGACATCCGCAAGTTCGTTCTAGACATGGTAGTTCACGAAGGCCAGCCGTACTTCAACGTGGACCAGGAGGTGGGGCTGTTTGTAGATTATGTGCCGCTAAGGAGATGGGAAGAGCTAGGTCTTAAGGACTATCTTCATCCAAAAAACATATAACTCACAATTTTTGTATGGATGTTGTAATTAAAACAAGTACTTGTTGGATATGAACGAATAAATCGATCGGTGAAACTTGTATATATGAATCGATGTATATATATATGTATATGATATATATTTGAGTATCTCTGTCTTTCTTATATATATATATGTGTGTATGGATTGATAGATGTATATGTAAATATCAGTATGTATATTGTGCACCGGGTGCATTCGGCCGTATGGAATGCACCGGGCCATGCGACCGCACGGGGGTGCACACAGGCGCGTTTGTTAGTCGAGTTGTCTACTTTGTCTATGCGGCGTTTCAAAACGCTTCCCCATAAGCCAACAAAATTTTGTCCTGCTTCCTCTCCCTCCGCCCGTCGCCCAACCCCGCCCGTCGCAACCCGCCCGTCCGGCTCCTGCCCCCTCCTCTCTCTCCGCCCGCTGCGCTCGCGGCGGCCATTTCCTCTCCCGCAGTGTTTCCCTCGCTCGCGCGCTCTCTCTCTGCCATCCGCGCTCCTCCCGCTCCTCTCTCTCGGCCCACCACCCCGCCATCCAGCTCCCCGCGCAGCGGTTGTCGACCGGCGGTTATATCCCCCATTTAGCCAGCGGTGCTCCGCCGCCATTCGCCCGTCCCGAAATCGACCCTAATACAGCTCGGGCGCCCGATTTGCTCGGGAGCGCGTAGTTGTTGTCGTCGTGGTTCTCCACAGCAGGGGAGGTGCTTCCTCATCGGCGTGTGCGTCGTCGTCGCGAAAGCTGTGCCGTCCGGTGAGTATGGTTGCATCCGATTTTTTAAAATTCGTGAGTGCGCCAATGCTCCCGTGATTTCGTTTGTGCCCCGCTTTGTTGTAATTCGTTGGGGTTTTGTTGGTGCATTAGTTCTTGGTTTTGTGGTCTTGGGTTTCGGTTGTTGTTCCCGGATCCGGTTTCGATTGGTGCCGTGTTCAATTCAATCGTGGTTGCCGTTGTTTGTATCTTTGATATGTGCGGTAGCTTATTATCCTGATTCGATCCTTTGTTGCAATTGGTAGGATATCCTTGTTGCAATTGGTAGGATATCCTTGTTGCAATTGGTAGGATATCCTTGTTGCAATTGGCATTATGCCCGCCTCATTTAGGTAGTATTAGTATTTATTATTTGATTATGCATATGAACCGCTTGTTATGTTGTTATTATGTATGAATCCTTGTTGTAACTTTGTTAATCCACCGTTTTAACAATTTTAACAATTATGTACATAGTAATCCTCTGTCGCTTGTAATTCATGATTAAGTAGACTTGTTTGCCTTGTTTTTTGAAGCACATTATCACCCCCTCGTTGATATTTTGTTGAAAACTGAATTGTGTCGCTTAGCTTGTTGTATCGGTTGCAATTAGTAATGAAGTTGAAGTTGCAATTGGTCAGCAATTTCTTTTCAAATTCAACAGTCATCTTAGGTGTTTTGTTTTTTTTGATGTGTCCAACTAGCTTATTATCCCCTTTTGAATCGGTATGTTGTGCTAGTTGCAATTGGTTGACATCTTAATGTTTTAAATAAAGTTTCCATGTTTTTCTTCCTTTTTTCGAGCAATTGTGTTGTAACTGTCATGTTAGGTTGTGATTTATGCTTAGTATCCCTTGTGCAATGAACCTTGTTTTTGGCCATATATGAATGGATGTGTGGATACATGATTAAGATGACTTTGTTGTTTCTTGTTATTTGTAACATGTGAATTAGCTTATGGTTACATTTTCTATATATTAATCGTATTTTTGTGAATTAGCTTATTATATCGGTTGCAACCGGTTTGCCTTATTTGCCTTGTTTTTCCAAGGCAAAATCAATTTGGTTATCTTTATCGGTTCTAATCCTCTGTCATTTTTAATTCATGATTAAGTAGACTTGTTTGCCTTGTTTTTCCAAGCACATTATCACCCTTGTTGCTTATTATCCTCTTTGAACCGGTATGTTGTGCTAGTTGCAATTGGTTGACATATTAATGTTTTAAATAAAGTTACCATGTTTTAAATAGGATATTACATTAGTTGTAACTGTTCTTTGTTTTGTGTTGCAATTTGGTTGTGACTTTGATACTTTATGTTTATCTTATTTTTGTTTGTTTTCCCCGCAGTGTTTTATGATGACTACCGAAGGTGCCGGGGCGGTGTGGCCCCTCGCCGTTCGCCTCGCTTTTGGAAAGGCTCGTGGGCCAGCGAAAAGCTAAGGTTACGGGGAAGGAGAGGAAGAAGAGGCAGAGGCTAGGGACGATTACGATAATGAGGAACGTGCCCCTCGATTCTGATTTTGTCCCTAGTAATGATGATGCCGAGGATGTTTCGAGCAGAGGTGATGGTTCGTCTTGCGAAGAAGAGCCTACTGTGGATAGGAAGAGGCGCCGCAATCGACTGCTGTTGGTCAACATAGCGGCCTCCAAAGATGTCGTTGCTCTCCCCGCAAAAATTCGAAGCTTTTTGCCGCTTTGCTGAAAGACTTGAAAGGTCAAATAACAACTCGGGTTTTGGATGTATTTTGAAAATGAAGGCAAAGTGTATGGACTTGAAATTGTTGAGCCGCCTTATGCTTAAGCTCAATCCGTATACAATGAGATTAGAGGTTGGTGGCGGTCAAGATATTGATGTTAATGAGCATAGCGTTTGGTGCATGTTCATGTTGCCTAGAGCCGGTGTTGATCCTCCTATGTTGTCGATGCCGATGCTCGTTCTAAGCTTGACGAGGTTGGTAAGCAAATCTGCCCCGAGGCATTATCGCGCATCGTGAATCGATGTTTTACATGTTGCCGCTAGACCGCCCTCGATGAAGATGAAGAGAAGAGGCTTTAATTTGGGAATTTGGCAATCAGGGCATTCTTCATGGTTTTATTCCCATCCACGCTTTTACTTAATCTTGACTCCAAATGTAGGCTTATGGATGCAAAGATACAATCAAGATTTGGAGAATATTGATAAGATTAACGTGCAAAAGCCGCTTTGTTGATCATCTTTCGAAATCCAAGCGAATGTATAGGAAGGAGTTCATTACTAAGGGATATGATTCACCTCTGAATGGATGTGGCATCTTTACGAATGTAAGCTTTTCTTCTTGTCATCCATTGTTGTTGTATATGTGTTTTAGTTTTGGTTGCAAACCGTTGATGTTATATGTTGCAAATTGTTTTTTTACTTGATTGCATTTGTATCCCTTGCTTTATGTTCAGATGTTGTATGTGGATCGTTTTGCAACATGGTTTTAGATATAGATGCAATGAGTTTGCCCCCATGTTACGTGATTGGGGCGAAGAAATTAGCAACATTGCTAGGTTGGATCAAAGGGGAGATGTTCAAGGTGGTGTTGTTTTGTATGGCCACCTTAGGGTAAGCTTTTCTTTTATTTTATCTCCCTCTTTTTTTGTAACCTGTTCTAATTTGTTTTACAATATTTTTATGCAAATAAAAAGTATCGCCGCCACATGTTATGTACCTGCCGCCGTAGGTCCAAATTGCACTCGCCGTACCTTTCCCCGCTTTTGGTCCCGGGAAAGTTCTGTAACTGCCGCCTTTAGCCAATATCCCACCTTTTAGTTCTGGTTTGGGCGGAATCTTGCCGATGCATTTGGAAGAAGAAGGGAGTTCACAAGCACTTGAGATCTTCAAGGCTTTTTGATGAGAGTACCGCCAAGGCTGAGGGGTTATATGGCGAGGCTTCAAGGTTGACGACTCGGGCAATGAATTGATGCATAAAGCTCATCAAGAGGTCATCACGAATGCGTAAGGCGCTTTGCCGACAGCAAGCCGAGAGGCAAGCTAGGAATGAGAGTAGGCGGGGAGGCGTAAGAAGAAGAAGAAGGATAAGAAAAACGCTAATATTTTCCTTGTTCTGTTTTCCCATGTTTTCATAATGCAATCGGTATCCTCCAATATTGTAATTGCACATGTATTTTTTGTTGTAATTGGGTTGTTAACTCTAAAATATTTGTAATGATAGGAAAAAGGAGGTTCATCATCTGCTGGAAAAGATGGTCATCAAGTTGATTGATCGATGGAGGGAATGGTGATGGCAAAGGTGGTGGTGAAGGTACATTTTGTTGATGCATATCGTTTTGTTTTATGTTGCAATTAAGGCTACATCTGTGTTGCAATTGCTTCTGTTTTTGTGTTGCAATTTGTCTTACGTGTTCCGCGATTATGATGATTTTTTTACCTTCGGTTCATCCGGGTGGTGAAGGTCGCCAAGAGAGCAACCTTGATAAAATGAAACTGAAAAAAAATCGCCGCCAAGTAAATATGGGTGGAGGCAATGGTGATCGAGGAAGGTGGTGCCCAAGGTTATTTTTCGTGCAATGCCCTCTCTTGTGTTTGAAATTTGTCTCTATTTGTGTTGCAATTTATTTTCTGACTTCACAGTATCATGATTTTTTACCTTCTGGTTCATCAGGTGCTGATGGTCGCCAAGTCGACAAATCTGGTGTCAATCAAAATGAAGAATCTGGCCAGCAAGTAAATTTGGGTGGAGGGAATGGTGATAAGGAAGGTGGTGATCAAGGTTAATTTTCCCTGGAAAACCTTTGCTTATTCTGCAATTATGTCTCCATTGTTGTTGCAAATGGATCTGTATTTGTGCGGGCACTTCAATATATCATGACACCTATCTCGAACTTCATCATTAGATGATGGTCGAAAAGGTGGGTCACCTCCTTTACATCAAACCAAGAAAGTGGACGAAAGCAAGTCGACAACTTGATCCCCAAGGAAGTATAGGACGGGGAGGAAATGGAGATGGAGAAGATGCTAGAATGGATGAATCTCGACCCCGTGTTTTTTTTCCCAGCCCTTTCCCATATTTTCCAAATGCCGGCACTAGCTTTTGTCCATTATTGTTGCAATTGGATCTTTATTTGAATTGCAATTGATCCGAGAATTGACTATGTCATAACACTGTTTGAACCTAATTATTAGATGATGGTCGTGAAGGTGGGTCACCTCCTTTAAATGAATTTGAAGAAAGGGTTTATGTTGGACACTGATCTTTTTTTTTTTTTGAGTGATGAGGACCTTTTTGCCGGTAACTTTTCATTGCCTTTTTTTTCAACCCTTTCCAAGTTTGCATTTTCCACCGTTTTATATTTGTTATAATTTGTGGTTTTTTAAATTTTAAACCGGTGTTTGATTTGTGTTGTAATTACTGATACAAATGTACTACATTGGCCGGGACGGATATTTTGATGGAGAAGTAGATGAGGAAGTTGGTCAACAAGGAGATTTTGATGGAGACCAAGGCGCTTCACATGGCCTTGAATCGAGGAGGAGAGGATCAAGGTGTTTTAAATGGAGCGGTCTGCGAAAAGGACGAGGGTCGACATGGACGTTTGGATGTAGACCAAGGTGCTACTATTTGAGTTGCCATACCTGAAAGTTGCGTTATCTATGTTATATGTTGTGCAATTTTTGTCCCATTGGTGCTTTGCAATTTGAACTATATCCGAAGTTGCAATTATCGTGCTTTCGGTGTTAACTTACATTGTTGTTATGGTTTTGAAATCTAGGAGTGTCTCGACAAGAAGAATCGGCAATCCAGTTCAAGTGACGCCGCCTCATGTTTCTCCTCGCCACGTGAACGCGAGCCGTCCATCCACTCCTCCATTGTGTAGTTGCAATGTCGATGATCAAGGTGCCCAAATCGGATAAGCCGGGTGATATGTTTTAAAGTTGTTCTTGGGTGTATATTTTTTGCAATTACCTCGCACAATTTGTTGTAATTTGGATGTGATTTTTGTTTTGCAAATACAAATGAACCTAATCGTGGATGTGATATGTGATTAAATTTTTTACGGATCCTTGTTGCACATACAATTATATCCGCAACCTTGTTGCTTAATTTTTTTTTTTCGATGACCAAGGTGCTCGGCGAGAAGAATCGGAGAAGATATCCCATGTCGAGTTCCACCACTTGCTGCTCGCTATGGACTTCGGATGAGCCCCCATCCTCTTCTTTGGATACGTAAGAAGTTAACTTCGCCCATAAAAAGACACATTCATCGACCTCTCCTCAGCCTAATAGTAATTATCTCATGAATTGTTTTCTCTTTGTTATCTCATGAAGAGCTCTCATCAACCTTCTTTGAATGCTAAATGAATTTTTTTGCAATGCTAATTTTTGATAAACCTTGCAAAGACCGCCCCATTTTAGCAAAGCAACATGAACGAGGATTGGATGTTTTAATCAAAGAATATAACATCGAATGTGCGGTTGGGTCGCGATGTTCCCGGTGAGAAGGACCAAGACACTAGTGTGTTAGATGAGGTAAGATAACGGGGTTCCTCGTCTTTGCTTTGTTATTTTCTTTTTGTTCTTCTTTGTTGATGTTTCAATTGATTTAGCATTCTTTTTGCAATTGCACTCACTAAATGATTGCAAATTGTATCTTTCCCTACGAGAATGCAAGTACTTTGTGTTAGATGAGGGAAGGAAGGATGTTCCCGATGCCGCTATAAGTTTCCCCGTTTTTTGTCCCCATGATGTTGCAATTCATCTAGGATTCATTATGCAATTGCAATCACTAAATGGTTGCATTTTGTTTTCTTCTGATTGAAACGGTGTGTTAGATGAGGGAAGACAAGAGGTTCCTCATCTTTGGCTTTGTAAGTTTTTCCCCTGTTTGTTTCCATTCATTATGCGGTTTTAATCCATTTATGATTAGTTATCTTTGTCGCGATCATTTGAATGCTTGGATGTTTTGTATTAATCAAGTTTTGACCAAGCAAGCCTTTAGATGCGACCAAACAATTGCGCCCTCCCCTCGTAAGTTTTTATATTCATGTACATAATTTTTTGTTAGTTTCCATATATAGTTTTTTGTTTTTTGGAAAAATTTGTTCCACCTCACTTTTTTTTTTGTTTTTTTGTAAATAGGTTACTACTTACACCAAAACTAGGAGTAGGGCTGCTTCAAAAGCATCAGATTCGAGTACCTCCTCGAGCAAGCCCGATGACCCTCCTGCCAAGAAGAAGGGAGTTGGAAAAGTCACCTCCTAAAAAGGCTTTGCAAAGAAACCCGCCAAGAAGAAAGGAAGAAAGGGGTCTTGAATACCGGTAGGGATTTTGGATGGATTTCGAATGAGACAAAGCGCTGACGTGATGCACACGAGGTATGGTTGGTTTCAATGAGAGAGGAAGCTGATGCGAGAAGGAATTGGTGAAAAGCGATTACGGTTTGTTTCACATCCTAGTGAAGTTGCACCGCCTTTCGAGAAGATTGAGGAGGAAGACTTCATCGGGTGCTCTCTCAAAGCGTGCGGTCCGTTTGACTCTAGAAGATGAAGAACAGTTCACATTTGATATGGTTGGCCACAATGAGTACCAAAGGAAGCTCTACAATTGTGTGGCACCTCGGTGAAGAAGAGGCCCAAAAGTTGTTATCACCTTTCCAAGTCAAAAGCATCCGCCGAATGTGCCACTTGCAAAGGCGTTTGCTTTAAGGAAAAAAAGATTGCGTAGATGATGAAATATAAAGAGTAATAAGTGATATCATTGTTGATATTTCCTTTTCTTCTCTTCCCCCTTTCATTATATTTTTTATTGACAACTATTTTTTTTTTCCTCGTGCAACCCTTGCGGCATGCCTCGATTGAGTTGACCCCAATTAGCCGTTATTGTGGCAATGATGTGTTGAGCACGTTTCTTTGACGATGCATACGGTGATTATGCTTTCTTGGATGTTGCCATTGTATGCGTCTTCGTTTTGATGACATTGTCCACAAAGGCGGACTCATTTGGATACGAGGGTGTTTTTCACCACGAGGAGTCCATGTGAGTTTCTTCTTTTTACGGCTACTATGTTATTTTTTCAACATCATCCATATAGCACTACCTGTTTGCAATTGCGGCCATCAACATGATGCATTTTTTGTCTGTTAAATATGTTGGAATTTGCATTTTTTTGTGCCTTTCGGCCCCCCTCAAATTATAATCATAAAAACCTAAGCATCTTGAAAATTGTTTGTTTTTAGCGGCGCACTTTGTAAATGTTAATGGTCCATTGTTGCAATTCGCGTAAGCTTGACATGTTGCAATTGTTAGTTGTGTATTGTTGCAATTGAGATAGCTTTCCATGTTGCAAATGTTAATTGTCCACTTTGTTGCAATTCGGTGAGCTTTCCATGTTTGCAATTGGTGTGTAGTATTGTCAACATTACATGGTTTTTTTTTCATAAAATCTTTGTATATTGTTTTTCCCATGCAGGGTTGCGTTGAGGGATGTTGTGAGCATCTATGAAGAAGATAAAACAAGCGAGACTGAATTATTTAGTCACTTATGTAACCATCTTGAGTTTGAACTTGAGCAAAGCGATACAGCGACTTTCACAAGGCTAAAAGTTGGTAGCCGATATTTTTTTTTTCATGCTCCCATGTTGCAAATTGTGTCACTATTGTCTTACAATTGGTAACTTAATCGGTTTGCAATTAAGGCATTACTTGTATATGATATTGCAACCTCACAATTGAATTATTCATGCGCTTTTTTGTCCCTGCCGTGATGGGAGCCATTATTTTGTTTATTGCATCAACCTCATCCATCAACGCATCGATATCTTTGGATTCAATTGACTATGAGTGGGCGGATCTGAGATCTGGGTTTTAGGCATGATCCCATTATGAAGATGATGCCTTTCTTAAGTCTTTGCATTCCAAAAAGGTATGCAAGGCAAAGTTTCTAGATTTTGGCAATTGGCGAAGAAAAGGTTGCCCCTGTTCCAAAACGGTTTGGGTCACATGATTGCATGTTCTTTGTTTGGAAATATATGGAATATTATGGCGGCAACGAGGTCAAGTGTGAGATGAATCGATGAAGTTTCTCTTTGTTTCCTTCTTTGTTGATGTAGATTTCCTTCTTTCTCTATTATTTTGTTTCAAGCGGTTTGAAATGATCTTTTTTTTTTTTTCGGTTTTAAGGGCATGATATACCCGGATCGGTTTTGCATTGCATTACGATGTTTCATATGCTGAACCAAACAGCAGCGCTACCCGACGAGTTTGATCTTTATAGAGTTGGCGGAAGGAAGCCCGATTGGAAGGCATATGAATGATGAAGTTTAGGCTTCTTTCTTTTGTAGTGCCCGTTGGTTTATGAAGTTGTATCCGGCAATTGTGTCCACTCCTTATTTCTTGGTTTACATATGTCTTGTAATTTGATACTCCCTTTTTGGTGAGATCAAGTGTTTGTGTATATATTGTTAGCGAGATGATACTCCCCGGACATATATTTGTGTATATATATATATTGTTAGTGTTGCAATTCCCTTGTTTTGTGCAATCTTGTTGCATTTTTTGTTACTCTCGTTGTTGCAATTCTGGCCACTCATATATTGGAAATGGTGTTTTCTTTTTACAATTTTTTAAAAAATTGCGGTTGTTGCAACTTTAGACAATAGCATGTTGCTCTGCATGTAGCAACTTTATACATTACCAATCCCAAGTATTTTGAACTTTTTGGTTGCAATTACAATCACTAACACTTTATGCGCCCAACTAGTTATTAACAATTGTTGCAACTTCGGTGATCTTAGGTGTTGCAATTTGTTGTGTAACATGTGTCGGTGTTTTCATCTTCTCTGTGTAGGCCCTTGCCTTTGCTTGCCTTCACTGTGAATGATGTTGCAATTGTACTTTCGATAGAATGTTGCAATTAGATTCACTAACATGTTGTAATTATGGCATTAATTCATTAGTATGTTGCAACTTACTAACGTGCATTTGTTGCAATTTGTTGTAATTATTACATAGAAGGAGTTGCAATCGGACATCATTAGCACTTGCAATTGGTGTCAGTCGGGCCTTGATGTGAGGTGTTTTTTTGCGAATCATTTTTTTTTCTTCTTTAATTGTTTTCTAATTGTTGCATAGAAGGAGTTGCAATCGGACATCATGATCAATTGCAATTGGTGTCGGTCGGTCCTCGGGCGCGCGTCAACCTGATTTGACCGGGGCGTGCGTGTCAACTAGTGCGTCTGGGGGGGGTCCGTCGGCGCGGTTGGCAAGTAGTGCCCACGGCGGATTGGCGGAGTCGAGTCCTTCGGCTCTTCCTTCGGCGAGCGGTGATTAGATCCCCATTCCATCTCGCATCACGGGGTTTTAAATCGGGCTGCTCTCGGCGGTGTCGCGGGCGGTCGCGAGGGCGGTTGCCGCCATCGTCGACGGTCGCTCGGCCGGGCCGCCCTTTCGCCCGGTCCACTTGGTCGCGCGTTGAGCTCCTCCGCATAGCCGGTGAGTTCCTCCGTCTCCACCTCGCTCCCAGGCGGGCCGTGCCGCCCGCGTCTCTCCGCCCACCCCTCCTTCCGCTTCCGTCCACGCCGCTCCCACCCCATCAAATCCCGGGCTCCCCTACTCTGCTCCTCCTCCGCCACCGCCTCGCCCTCCTCCCCCCCCCCCGCCGCGCTCACGGGCTTTGCTAGTCTTTGCTGCAGCGGTCTTCCTCCTCGCGCGCGCGCGTCGCGCGCTCCGTCCCTAGCCCACGCCTGGCGGCGCCGTCCGTTGCTCTCCCTTGTTGTGCTCCTCCTCATTCGCGGGGATGGGCCTGTTTGCTTGCATTTACTTCTCATGTTATCCTATCTTTGTAATTATTACATGATTTTGCATGTGATCTGCTTGTTATGTTGTAACTGTCTATGAATTGTTATTGCAATTGGTTAGACCTCGCGTTTTTAACTTTATGTGAACTTGTTGCTCATCTCAACTTTTGCATGTCAATTGCTTGTCCTAGTTCGTGCTCTAATGTTAGTAGAGATATAGTTTAGGATATAGTGGAATCAGGGTCTTTGTGATGTTAGTAGAGATAGTGCTCTAATAGATTTTTTTATAACCGGATGCCAATAATTGTTGGAATTGATAATATTCCTTGTTGCAATTGGAACTAGGTTGTCCTAGTTGCGGTTGTTTACATCTTAAAGGCAAGTACATTGTCGAATATTGTCTGCGAGATATTTCACTTACGTATATTGTCTTCACCCGGTAATATTTGTTTTACAAAAATTTAGGCATGGATGATGTTTATGTTTCGAGGCTCTGTTTCTTCAAATGGTGATCTTGATGAAAATAAGTCGATCAATCATTTCGGAAGAGGATGATGAGTCCTACTCTTCCAATGATGGCGGGTATGATACTACTCTTATTTATTTTCTTCTCGAGATGGTTATTGGTTTTGAAGCACCTTTGTTTTTGATTTTACTCGATATATTTCGTTGCCTTTGTTAGAGTCGAGTCATGCTAGCAATCTTTGTCAATGTTCTTGAGATGGTTCTTTGCTTTCAAGCATGTGCGAGAAAGCATTGTCTAGTGTATGTTCTCAAACTTATAGCGATTTATTTTTTATTTTTTTGTAATTGAACGTAGCTCATGTTTTTATTTGTGTAAACTTCGGTTCTCGAAGGTTGGAACAACATTGGTAATCGAAGGCGTTCTCATGCTCACACCAATTGTGAAATGGTAACTCTAGTTGTTGATTATTAATTTTTGTTGTTTCAAACAACCCTTGTCTTTGGATCCGTATCCACATTCCGGTTAGAAATGGTCAATAGCTTGTTTAGATCATCATTTCTATCTTCCCTTGCCTTGGTCTCCTTCCCCAAACCACGTTGCAATTACGTTAAGTTACCTTTGCAATTCTTGTCACAAAATGTTGCAATTCTGTCGGACAATGTTGTTTGTGTTTTTGCGGACTACCGAGGTGTTAGAGGTAGAAGAACGTAAATCAACTAATGCGGAGGGTCCCTCGGTCGAGAGAGACGGGTAGTCGGTTCAATAGCCTCTTCTTTGCAAAGAAGATAATAGCGATGTTAGATGACCGCAAGAAGAAGATAATTATAGATCGTGGATTTGGAATTTTATTGGAGTTTGATGGTACGTTTTGGCTCCAAAAAGGATTTGTTCAATGGATTGCGGATCATGTTGATATCGGTTGTGGGGATCTTTTAGTTGGAGGCAAGGTGATCCCTTTGAACCCGTTGTCATTTGCATTTGTTTTTAGGGATTCCCATTGGAGGTGATGACATCAAGGAGAAGTATAATGATTCCATGAAGGCGGACTTTCTTGATAAAATTGGTGTTACCTCTCTCCTTTGATCAAGGATTTCAGCGACAAGTTGTTGGGAGACACACTTGTTAGATGATAATTTTTCGGATACTTTATGGTGGTTGCCTTGTCCACTTTTCTATGTGCTAATTCAGATACTTATCCGAGCCCATGGTACCTAGGTGCACTCCTTGATTTATCTAAGGTGACTGAATGGAATTGGTCGAAATTTGTGTATGATTGGATGTTGTCTTGTATAAGAAACTACAGGGGAAAAGGGTTGGGGTGTCATTGGTGGTTGTAGATATTTCATTCTTTGTAAGTCTTCTTTTTTTTTTTTTTTCGCTCGCATTTAGTTCTTTAAATTTAGTAATGCGGCATGTATTAGTGATGCCTTTGTATTTGTTGTATGTAGGGTTATTACCTTGATTTCCTACACTTTGGAGGACCTCGTCAGGTACCTGTAGACATGCCAAGGATCCATTGTTAGAAGGGCTCCATGATTAAGCGTTATTGTTCATATGATCGTGTGTCTCGCAACACTTATGGAAAGAGACCTAGGTGAGTTGGTTGTCCATTGTCTATCTTGATCTAAGAAGTGAAAAGGCTTTCCACGAGTTTTATTTTTGGTTTTGTCCATTGTGTAGGTCAAATCTTTGGATGAGACCGTTTATGGAGAAAAGTATGCGCTTTGAAGATGCTTGTGTCCATTTTAGAGATACTATGGATAAACATTGTGAATTCATCCGGAAAGAAGTATGTTTCTTGTCTAGTATGTTTATGAGAATTATTGTATCATGAGTTATATATGATTCTTACTTTTAATATGATACTACATTACGGGGACAGAGAATGTATGTCTAAGATTTTCAAAGAGCACCATAGTAGACTTGGCTATACATGTGCCGATACTCTTGTTGCCAAGATGTTCTCATACATGCATGCTGGGCTTATGTAGCACATGGTGGCGCCGATGCAAATGTTGAGGCCGATAGTAATCTTTGGCGGCGACATCTCCAAGACGTGGTGTTGATGAAGGTGTTGTTGGTTTTGTGATGAATTTGAAGCCCCTTTGCCTTCTCGCAGTAGAAGCGATGAATGAAGTCAATCTTTGATGGTGCCGCTTGCAAATAGTGGTGTTATTGTTGTTGCTACTCCACCCGCAACGAACCAAGAAGCCGATATTGCTTTGTTGGTGGTGGTGTTGAGCATCGGTTGTGCAAAATGTTGATGGTGCTAATCTTGATGAAAGGGAATCTTCTCCCACAGATAATCGAGTCGGATGGCAAGTATGATGGTCCTAGTAATGACAATTCTTTTTGGTTCTGAGCGCACGGAGATCATATCTCGAGTAGCTGCAAATCATGACGGTAGATGAATTTTCTTTTATTGTTTTGTTTTGTATATGCTTTTGTTCTCTATATATTTTTTTTAATATCGTGTATACTAGTTTTGTTTTGTGTTGCAATTGGTTATAGTATATTGTTGCAATTGTCGACTCGGGGAGGTTGCAAATTTCAATTTGGGATGGAATTTAAAACAAGTCTTTTGTGATTTTGCAACCAAAGAAAAACTTGTTGCAATTACCGTGATTAATTAGTTGCTGCCATCATAATGGTAGATGAATTTTATTAATTTGGTTTGTGCATGCATTTGTTCTCTATATTTGTTTTATTTAATATCCTGTGTACTACTTCTATAGAATCTAAGCTTTTTAAATTAATGGCACAACACTCAACTTATTTTGGTTTGTCCCTTGTAGGAGTAGGGTGCAATAAAAAAAGCAATCCTAGTGTGTCTTTGAATCGGGGTGTTGCTATTGTTTGTGATGTGAATAATTCTGAAATACCTTGTGATCCTATTTACGGCCAACAAAAATAAGTGAACTGGATGAACTTGTTGAAGAGTTTCTAGTCATGTTCTTTGGTCATCAACATTTGGATAAACATGCGACTCTGTGAGCCGAGCCCGAGAATGGTTAGTATTTTATTTCTTTTTACACTCTATTTACCAAAGAAAGTATGGTTTTGATTTACTTCAATTATGGTGTTTGAAATGTGCAATGTTTTAGAAGGTTTCGGCCCGCTGGAGCGCCAGGTGTTGTCTTCACGGCCTAGTGGAATGCGTTCCATTTCTGGAATTGGAGCTCACGGTACGACAACCCCTCGTCGATGTTGAAGAATGTGTTGTACAAACTTCTAAGAGAGCAAAAACGAGGAAGCGCAAAAGGGAATCGTCCGTGCGATCAATTGAATTAGTTTCTTCGGATGGCTCACCAGGTCTACCTAACTTCTTTCTTGTTTGTTGTTTTTGTTTGTTTGTTGCTTCATGAATGTTTAATGTTACAATTGGATTCGTAATTATGTCATTATCATGTTGCAACTTCGGTTACTTCCATTGTCGCAAATAGAACCTACATGGTGTTGCAAATGTGTCTGAAACAGATTTGCGGTTTTTACTACGATAGTCCTTGTTGCCATCTGTGATGAACTAGGTTTGGAAATGTGTATGAACCAGGTTTGCAACATTGTTTTCAATACCATAATTTATGCGGATGTAACAATGTTGCAATTGGATTGAGTAACATGTTGTAATTATGGTAGTTCATGGGATGCAATTCATTGAACAGGGGTTTTTAAAAGTTAGGGACTTACATGTTTTTAATGTTCTTCTCTATGAATTTGTCCCTATATTTTGTTTTCAAGCCTCGAGATGGAACATCTATACAAGTTGGTAGATCCCCACCGAGTCGTTGGAAATGGTAATGATGTTGTCAATAGTGGTGGTACAAGTCTTCAAGTTGATCATCCAAAAGTCGTTTGCTAGATCCTCTTTGAAGAAGCCTCTTTGTACAATTTAAACAGTCCTAGTATGCCTTCATTTAGAATGTTTGAGGATGAGGATGATTATGGAAATTTTGTTCAAGATCCTAAAATGAGGCGACCTTTTCCTACATCTACGTCAATGTCTTGTCTAGTTGAGAGAGCTAAATCATATCCATTTGGTGGAGTGAGGTCTCGCTAAAGCTAGTGTTGCTTCGCATTTGTGCATTTACAAGATATGGTTGTTGCTAATGAGCGTAAATCTTTCCCTCAACCAAACAGAGTGGAAGGAATTGCAATGTTGAAATGGTAAGCTAATGTTTTATATTAGATCATGTATTAGTTAGACATGTTTTAATCTTGTTTTTGTGTGTAATTATGTATAGAATTAATATATTTTCTTATTTCTTGATTAGGACCATATCACTATGGTGTCTCTTCCTCTTCTTGAATATTAGGAGGATGGTGAACCTTTGGCTTTCGCTGCCGGCTCCTCGAACCCATTCCACGGTAGCCGTAGTCGGTTCCAATTGGACTGCGATGCCCATTGTATAACGGATCTTCCAATCTTTCACCTTTAGGAAGTTTGTTGTTATTGGAACACCTCTTTAGTTATCGCAAATGACTTTTGGATTTTTTGTGTGAAAAACTTATGTAATTTATCATTAGGCATTTTTGTAAATACTTTAACACTATTGTGTACCTATTATTATATCGATGAATGTTGTATATATTGAGCCGTGTGTGTGACATTGTTGGTTCTGTATGGTGGATTGTGTGTTTACATGTCTTTTTTTACGTGGTCTAGTTTGAGCGTATTATGAAACAGGACTATGAGTAGCCTATTGACATGAAGTACTTGTTTTTGTTTTATGGTTTAACTTTTGACTTGTTTTCTCGTTAACTTGTTTGCGGATACCTCTGAGGATTACCTACTCCATTGCTGAGAGGGCTCGATCTTCTGCCGCTCATGGTTTCACCTCTTTCGTCCGCAAGATGCGTAGGGAGTGATTCTTTGGCGCATTGAAGCTTTTTGGCAACCTTCAAGCTCTAAAGTTGCTTTTCATCGGCCAAAACTTCTTGCACAACCGGCGGCTACCGATTGGCCCGTTAATTGTACCGCACTAGAAGATTAGAGTGTCAAAGGAGGAGCGCGAGTTGTATGAAATAGCTTTGGAGATGGGTGCAGCTAAAAGCAAACCACAAGTGAGTATGAAATTTCTATATTGTCCGTTTATTATTTTGTCTTGTATTTCTACTTGTTTTTGTGATGCATATTTACAATGATCTCCACTTTTAGAAGAGGCCATGTTTGGTGTTATGATAATTTACTGGCCCTTTTGTGTGTCGCAATAGTGGTCATCAACATGTTGCAATTGTGTCACTTTCGTTGCAAATGGACCGCGATCCATTGTTACAAATGGTAACTTAGCGTACCGTTGGTTGTTGCAACCGTTGTCAATTGTTTGCTTTGTTAGGACAAAGACCCTTCTCCTGTCTATTGTTAATCCATAGAAAAAAAAATTGTCTGTTATTGCTTTGTTAGCTTTTGTCCCATTATAGCTCCCTATCTTGTCTCTCGTCTTTCCATAGAAAAGAATTATCTATTGTCCTGTTGTTTCTTGTGCTAGGACAGACCCTTCTCTTGCCTATTGTTTTTCCATAGAAAAAAAATTGTGCATTATTCCTTTGTTTTTTTGTCCCAGACAGGTCCCTAACTTGTCTCTCGTTTTTCCATAGAAAAGAATTGTCTATTGTCTGTTGTTTCTTGTGCTAGGACAGACCCTTCTCTTGTCTATTATTTTTCCACAGGAAAAAAAATTGTCTGCTATTCCTTTGTTTGATGTTCCAGGACAGGTCCCTAACTTGTCTCTGTCTTTTCATAGAAAAGAATTGTCTATTGTCTGTTGTTTCTTGTGCTAGGACAGGACCCTTCTCTTGTCTATTGTTTTTCCATAGGAAAAAAATTATCTGTTATTCCTTTGTTTGTCGTTGTCGGGGACAGTCCCTATCTTGTCTCTGTCTTTCCATAGAAAAGAATTGTCTATTGTCTCATTTGTTTCTTGTGCTAGGGCAGACCCTTCCAAATTGGCGTAAACTAGATTGTGAATGCTTTATTATTGCAAATGGTACATTCATCGCCCTTTTGTGTGTTTGCAACCGTGGTCATCAACATTGTTGTGATTGTGTCACTTACGGTTTTGCAAATGGAGACATCTATTGTTGCAAATGGTAACTTACCACCCGCCCAGTGTTGCAATTGTGGTCATCAACCTTTCTTGTGGTAGGATAGGATCCCGTCTTGTCTAATGTTGATGTTTTCATTTGTTTTGCGCCTTTGAGGTTGTGAACTACAGTCTTGTGATTGTGAAGATGAGTGCGCTTCTCTCTTTGAAACCTCAAGGAATTGTTAGCTATTTTGTTATCAATGCTTTGTGTAGACTCTTGTTTGTAAGGAAGCACCCTAGGACATCGAAGAAGCATTACTTCTTCTCCAAAGTTGGGGTATGTTTTAAAAAAAATCATTACTCCTTCAATGAAATGACCCCATGAAATCGTTATTCATGTCAATTTTGTTGTTTAGGATTATCTCGATTGGTAATCATGGTGTGAATGATGTCAATGAGAGTCGCCTTCGGCAAATGCTTTGAAAAGTTTTCAAGGTGCCAAGAAAGCTCGTTGGTTGGGTAGTAGAGACAACATGAAGGTAAGTATCCTATAACCGCAATTAGTAACTGCTTTTGCTTTGACTTTTAAAAAATTATGGACAAAAAACTTTTGCTTATGGCAGATGTATTTCCCTATCTTGTTCCGTGGTCGCCGGCATGTTGTGGTTGTTGTTCCTAAAACGAGAGAAGGTGTATTGTTTTGGATCCCTCATTAGCGCTTGCTTGGGAGTGGATTTAGCTTTCAAAAAGGCTCTTCAAGATGAATTTGTGAGAACCTTTTCATTGAGTCTCGCTAGCTCTATTATCTTGGTAGAACTTATGTTGATATTTGTTTTCTCAAATTCAGCCGGCAAATATAGAGGAAATCTGAAACAAGTTGTTAAAATTGACTATGGATGGCATGGATACAAAGTGGTGCACGATCCAAATATGTTGTTGCTTGAGTGACGAGTATGTTTATTTCAGTTTAGAGATTGTTTTGATTTCTTATTGATGTTTTTTTGCCTTTTTTGTTTGTAACTATCTTTTTTATACTAGCAGATTTCTAAATGAGAGTGTAATATGTGCTATGATGAATTTGGAACACTTTGATGTTGGAGTCGATTATGAAAGACAAGTACTGATCGAGTGATGTTGGAAACCTTCGCATCAAGTACTTAAATGATTTGGTGTTTTGTTCAGAAAAATATTGCAAACTTATGGTGCAAACAAAATTAAGGAGGTAGTATTAGCTGCTTAGTTATCTTGTTTATAGTTTTTGAACACAATCGACATGGTTTTGGGTCTCATTATATTTTGGTATTTCGGTGTATGCGGAGAAGTTTGGACAAGCTATCTCGATTATAGGTCTATGCAAAGTAGTAGAAGAGGCCATGATATCCATTTACTAGTTAGATCTTGTTAAGGATGGTACCATCTTGAGGGTGTTTAATGATGCTAAGTTCATAGTTTGTAAACAATCTGCTACATCTGCTACATATGTTGTAACGGAGATTGTACATTGTTGCAAATGGTAACTTAGCAGCCGTTGGTTGTTGCAAATGTGGTCATCAATATATTGTAATTTTCTAATCAGCTAGGTTGCAATTTGTATTTTGTTGTTCCGTGACGCTTTCTGTCTTGTCTAATGTTATTCTATAGAAAAAAAAATTGTTGTTACCGTTCTTGAGATGAAGTTGGAATCGGATATCATTAGCAGTTGCAATTGGTTGCAACTAGGTTGTAAAAATATGTTCTAAGTGTTTACAACAAGCGATAAGTATGTTACAGTCAAGTTGCAATTGTGTTGTAGTAACGATGGCAACTTCGTGAGTACGCTGATGTTGCAATTACGTTACTCGAAAAAAAAGTTTGTCTAATATAGTCATTCCCAGTCCGCACCCCTTTGTGTTTGTCATATTTTGTATTGCAACTCTGTTATCTTAGTTGTTGCAATTAGATTTATAACATGTGTCCAGTGTTTGCCGATTCTCATTACACATGTTTACTTACCGGCAATATTCACATTAGTGTATCTCATTATCCGGATACCAAGAACTAGCAAACATGTAAACATTTATAATGGTATAGTGATGTAATAACTTATAATTTGTACAAGTACATAAATATGAACTACTTGGCCAAGTATATTGTATTAACTTATAAGTAGCTACCAGTAACATGTTGTTGCACAAATATTGTCATTACACATGTATTATAGAATTGATTCTTTCTTGGTGCACTTCTTCTTGTCTCAAACTTCTACTCTACCTCTTACTTATCTCCGATCATGCCCTTTCTTCTTGTAATTTGCCCTTACTGCCTTTGGTCTCCCTCTTTTTCTTGGTTCGTTTTGTTTTGGTTTTGCTTCTTTCTTATTGAGCTTGTTCTCGGATGCCTTGCTTCGATTGGGGTTCAGTGGGCGGGTTGTTGAGTAGTGAGTTCCCCCGCTACACCACATGAGTCGCATACTTTCGTTTACCGTAATTTTGTTTTGCATATGTGCTTAAAGGGTTTCCTCCTCGCGATTCTCATCTTCTATCTTCCTCTTTTTTGATTGAGGTGATCTTCCTTTTGTCTTTGTGATTTGTTGGCTCAATCGGCCAAGTCATTATTTTGCATCATTGCCGATGAATCGTTTCGGTGCCGGGGAGACCCTTCCGCTTTGAGTTATGGCCGATCCATTTGTTGATGGTCCACTGTCAGGAGATCCATCATGTGTGCTGTCTTGACGAACAGGTGTGATTGTTGATGGTCCATTGCTCGGGTGTCGTACCTTACGTGTTCTTTGAACATCTCTATTCCCGGTATTATCCTATCTAGTTGTCTATCGGTCTCCTCATATGCTTGATCGTAGCGACTTCACGCTCTTCCCAAATTCATCAATTTCTTCATCGCCTTTAACATTCTTGCCTGTTCTTAGCTTGCAAAGAGGACCAATTCGGACTCCATCATGGCGATCCCAGTTACATTTTGCATTGCATCTCGAGTATACCTCTTGAAGATGTATGTTTCGATGTTTCGACTTGCGGTGGGTGAATGCTCTTATGATATGCATGCGTAACAGCCCTCGCAAGGTTTTTGATTTGAAAATCGATGCACATGTCAATATGTTGCGGTCATATTATGTAATAAGTTGCAACCGGGTGTCTTTAATCATCAGTCTAGTAAACATTAACAGTTGTTCATTCAAATTTTGTCAAGATAACAGTTCCGCATAGCATATCAGAATCAAGAGCTAAGAGTTGTAATAAAGAATACCTGTATGTTCCCATTGCTTGCATTCACATTTGTATTCACCTCTGTCCTTATCGCCAGTGACTTTGAACTCATGTTGTGCCCAGCAGAAGCTTCCTCCCCCTTGTTCATGTTTCACTAACCATTGATTGCTTTTTTCTGAGTTTGGATCTGGTCGTATTGTAAACGCCTGTGCTGTTCTGGTATTGCCTCTTGTACTCTTGGTACACAGCCCTTGTGTATACTCTTGATACCGCTCATCGAACTTTGCCTTGCATGCTCTTGTCACTGAAGCCTGCAAATCATGATTTCATTGTTGCAATTAGGATGCATGGAATGTTGAAAACAGGGGTAGAGTTACTATTGCAAATACCGTTTGTGTACCCGCGGCGTAGTGCGTCTCGCCAAAGATCCATATGGTCTCGCATGTCGTAGTGAATCAAGCATCCTCTTTGCAAAGTCTGTGTTGCGGTGTGCTTGGACCAACATATCCATCTTTCAACACCCCGCTTTTGGCTCTCGGATCTCTCGTGTTTGAAGTCATTCTTCCGCAATACATGCCTTTGAAATAGCATGATATCCACCTCTCCCTCTTCTCCCAAAGGGCTTTTATTGCCGGATTGTCGGCAATTTCAAATTCATCAATCAATTTCTTCCATTCGACCTCAAATTGGGTTGGTCCCAATGGATAATTGAGCAAAGACTCAAACTTTTCTTGGAATTGCTTCTCCTTGTGTTTTTTTGTTGAGCTCTTCTAGCTCTTTCTCCTGTGGCCTCAATATGTGCCAGCGGCCCTCCTATGATGAGTCTTTAGGAACACCTTTTAGAATTGCGATGTTCATCGCCGAATCTTCATCTGTTAATATTTGTATGTAGGAATTACTATCGGCATGTTGTTGCAACCGAAACAGTTTTAATTTGCAATTTTTTTTGTAGTTTGTTTTGCGGTCCCTTCTTTTACTAAAAGCAAAGGACTAGTTTTATTCTTTTCGCTTAAGCAATATTTTTTGTTGCAATCAATATCATCAAGGTGTTGCAAATAGAACACGCTTTTTTGTTGCAATCAGGTTATATATTCACAGTAGCTGGATTTTATAACGAAGGAGTCATGTCTTACCAGTTAGGATGACGTTTGGTTCATCGCCACCCATACAGCTCTTGAAGGTTTGGAACAACCACTTGAATGATGCTGTAGATTCGTCGCCAACCAAAGCTTGTCCAAAGGTAACATTCTTGAGGTTATTGTTGGATCCAACAAACATTGCCGCATGTTTTTGATATTTGTTTTGTGAGTCGTGTCAAATGTAACGACGTCTCCAAAAATCTTTATATGACGCTCTTTGGCTTGCATGGCTCCGTAAGATATTTCTAACCACTCTTGTTTTGGGATCGCATATCAATATCCCAGTAGAAGTGGTCGTTTTGCTCCTTGCACTCTCTGAAGAAATCCAGTAGTTTTTGAAGATCATCTTCCCTGTCCTCTCTTGCCTTTGCCTCCTTCCTGTAAAAGGTTTTTGCAATCTGGTTCAGTCATCTGTTGCAATTACATTGAGAGTGATGTTGCAATTACAACGAAAGGTACTGATCACGCACGTACCTATTCCTGACATCCTTTTCTGTGAATCCAAACATATGGCGTCCGCCATGCAGTTCAGTCATCACATTCAGTGCCGCCTGATGCGGAACACCGTTCCTTGTCATGATGTCGAAGAGGTCGCCCATTCCATCTCGCCATGTTTTTGTGGACGTGCATAAACCTCACCATCCTCTGAGATGGCTCCGGCTTTGTGGTTGTCTTATTTGTTTTCACAATGTCAAAGTACCAAGATTTCTCCTTGATGTTCATCTTAACTTTGGATTTAGCTTGACGACCACATCTTCTCGACCCCTTTTCAGTTTTTGCTTCCTCATTACTTTTTTTGGCAGGACACTTCCCTTCCCTGTTGCAGACCCAATCTGCTGTTTGCTGGCTTGTTCTTGCTGTCCTGATGCTGAAACCAGCTAGCCTTGCATATTCCTTGTAGAATTCGTAAGCTTCATTACTGGTATCGAACCTTTGCTGCACTCTTGGCACAAACACTGATGGTACATATGAATCCTGTCACGAAGAGAATATAGTCAACATGTTTAATGTGATAACATGTTTGATAGTTTGACAAATTTGAAAACATTTGCAATTCAGACAAAAACATCAGTCATGTTGGAATCACATTTATGATACAGTTGCAACCACCATTCGTTTTAGTTGCAATTAGTTTCGATTTCGTTTCCAATTGCAGCCTATGAAACAAAATCACAGACAATAGAGAACAGCATAGTTGCAATTACTAACATAATTTTGTCGCAACTACTTAATAGTTTCCATGCAACTTTTTGCAGCACAGCATATCAGATGAACACAGAACAGAATAGTAGATTTGGGGGGGCACACGGAGTGCTTACTGCATCGAAAAGCTGTTGTTCATCTGGAGTGTTCATGTCCCCCGGAGCCAATGCCTGCGGAGGCGTTAGTGTTGTTGTATGGTGGAGGGGATCAACACTTCCTGGTGTCGCCATGTTTGTAGGATCTGGAACCGTAGTCGTTGGTGTAGAGGTTGGTTCAGGGGCCGCTTGCTGGACTTCGAATGGAGATGTCTGCTGTACTCGTGACGGATCTCGGCCTGGCCTTCCATCCATGGCGCGGTCTCGCAACACCAGGTCGCGAATCATCATGTGCATAGATGCGGTTGATTTCCCGCCGATGTGAGGCGGATCCATCGATTTCCCCCGGCGAGTTTTCTGTTGCGGCGTGTTTTGTGGAGGATTTGATGGTGTGCAGCTGGATGCGGAGGCAATGGCGAGGCGTATGCGGTGGCAATGGTGAGGCGGAGGCGGATGCGGCGGTGGAGACGGAGGCGGAGGCGGAGACGGAGGCGGAGGCGGAAGCGGATGATTTCCAAATTTGTCAGACAGTTTTTTTTTGTTCTGTTTGTCTAAATTGGCTCCCGCGGCCCACGCGCGATTGGGCGAGGTGCTGCCCAGGCGTGCGCGCTCGGGGGAGGTGGGGCCCAGTTTCTTTTTGTCAGTTGTTAAGCGCGTTCGGGTGAGGTGCGGTCCAGGTTGATTTGTTAAGCGCTTGTAGGTGCAGGTTGGGGCACCCGGGTGCATTTTAGGCCTGCGTATGTATATACATATATATATATATATATATAATATATGGCATTTTATTTTTTAAAAATTCAGCCGTGGCGGGCAACATAAGCCGCCCGCCACGCATAATAAACTTAACCGTGGCGGGCGGGCGGCAACGCCCGCCACGGATAACACTCTTTTTCGCGTGGCGGGCACGTTATGTTGCCCGCCACGGCTTGATTTCTATGCGTGGCGGCACGGCAGCTCGCCACGCAAAAGGTCACGATTAACCGTGACCTTTGTTGGTGACGGGCTGCCATGCCCGCCACGCAAAAAGGAAAATCGCCCGCCACAAAAAAGAATTTCGGTACTAGTGTGTCATACAAGGTCCTACTACACTCGTGCCCTTTATAATTTTATATGCAATGCTTAGTAATTGATCTTTTGTTCGCCTAAAAAAAGTAATTGATCTTTTTGTAAGGATTTTATTTATCTAGAAATGGTTAAGGATTCTATTTGTATATGTTGCCCGGAAGGAACCTAAGCAAGGCTAGCGGGAATGTCTCAAGGATTAGATGCTATCTGATCTTAAAGCATGGTGGTCCGAACGTGTTTGTCTTTGCTTGTCATCCTAAACTTGCATCGTGTGCTCAACATTGCTGGAGAGGGAGCCATTGACGCATAAAATGCTTGTTTCGTGTATTCGCGTTGGCAAGCAGGACACGCAGAATCGCTGATGCTTGGGCAAAATCAGCTCCGTCTTCCAGTCCAAGGTTTTGTCATTGTCTCTCGTCTACTTTGCTTGTTTGTTTTCATCACGCTGAGATGATTCATCACAAGCTGGAGACGTGCGAGCTCCGAATCCATGCCTAGCACGTTCCACGTCCTGCGCGGCACCACGGCGCTCATGACCACGTTCGGCGCCGCGCCGCGCTCTTCGTGCTCTGCATCCTGGCGCGCCTGTCCGGCCGGCACCGCGGCCACTCGACGGCGACGCGCATCTTCTTCCGCGCCTCCTTCGCGCTCTTCCTGCCCCTCATGTAGTCCCAGGCCCGCACCAAGCGCGCCGACCTCATCCTCCTTTGATGCTCCTCGTCGAGCTCCTCGGCAACAAGGTGTACGCCATGGTGGCCCCCCGGGGCGACGCCTTCGCGCGCGGCGTCGGGCGCTACTCCTTCTTCGACGCCGTCGAGGAGGCCGCGCGCATGATGCGGATCGGCTACCTCATCTACTCAAACGAGCGCGCAGCCGTCCTCAACTCCTTCGTCATTACCGTAAAAAAAAAAAAAAAAAAAAAAAAACCCTCCTTCGTTATCCTCTGGATCTTCAGCGTCGCCAAGCTCTGCAAGCGGGCCACCTGCATCGAGCTCGCCAAGCGCTCTTTCGACCTCGCCAAGAACGCCAGCCTCATCTCCAGCTACATGCATGGCGCACCTCGTCCGTGCCAGACAGCAGCATCTCGTTGATGTCATGCCTCCCCTCCTCTTGGTCAACAACAAGAAGAGGATATTCCCGTCCCGCGTACATGGGAGAGAGCCAGCTGGAACGCGAGGAGGCGCCCTGCGGTTTCCGGCTCCCGGAGGTCGATGACATCCTCGCCCGCCAGCGTGACCGCAGACACGACGGCGTGCTTGTGGAGGGCGCCGAGACGTGTCCGCGTGTGCGATGTCTGGCAGATCGCCGAGAGTGACCCAGTGTTCCGGTACCACGAGCGGCGCAAGCACAAGCTGCCTCGAGTGGGCGAGCTGGACAATTCAGCAATGGCAGGGACGCGTTGCGGCGCAGCAGCAATGGCGGCACTTTGGGATTCGAACACCTCGAGTGGGCGTGCGAGGAGGCCAGGGGCGCCGGCACGGTGATCCTGGTGTGTGGTGTGGCACCTGGCGACGGCGCTGCTGTAGGCGAGGATGGACGACACGAAGGCGCACCCACTGCCGCCCGCAGGCGAGGCGGCCGTGACGCTGTCGAGGTACTGCGCGTACCTGGTGGCCTACGAGGCGGACCTCCTGCCGGACGACGACGGAGAAGGCGTACAGGGACATGAGGGCGGAGATCGACGGCTTCTTCCGGAGTTGCCTCACCACTACCAATCGCCGGGACCGGCTGATGGCAGCGGGGTTCGACGGCGATGCAGAAGGGCGTGATGCAGCGCGGGGTTCGACTACCCACTACCGTGCACGTTAACCTCGCTCCAAGCTGTACGTACGGTGCCGCAAGACTTTGCCTAAGATAAATATTCATCTCTACATTTAATCCACAGTTAAATCTGTTTATGAAATGTTGACTATCTCTAATTCTGGTGTTTATCATAAGATAATCTGGAAAAGTAAATGTCCTGAGAAGATTAAAATTTTCCTCTGGCAAATTTCTCTTGATGCAGTTTTAACTAAACAAAACCTGAAAAAGAAATTGGGAAGGAGATGAAAGTTGTGTTTTTTGTAATGAGTTGGAAACTGTTGAGCATTTATTTTTCCAATGTTCTTTAGCTAGAATAATTTGGTCTATTGTTGCAATTAGTATTGGTGCTGATTGTATTCCTAATAATCTGGAACAGTGTTGGGTTTCGTGTGATAAATGGATCCCCAGCTCTAGAAATTTTCATGCAATGGGAGTAGGTGCAATCTGTTGGGCAATTTGGAAATGCAGAAACAATATTGTTTTTAATGGCAAATTGATCAAAAGCCCCATAGAGGTGATTTGTTAGGCTCATGCTTACATGATATATTGGGCAGGCTTATACAGTGAGGAGGACAAGATGTGGTGGGAAAAATAGTGTTAACATTATGCTGAACATTGCTAAAGGCATCCTGGCGATTCAAATCAACCGCAGATCGACTACCTCCTACTCCAGGACGACGATTCTTAGGATCAGGTGATGGAAGAAGCTGAAGAGTGATGACGAGATGTTCTGATGAAAACCCCTGGTCGGTTGCTTGTTGTGCTGCAGGCCTGAAGAAAGAAGTCTGAGTTCTTTTGATTAGTTGTTTAAAATCCTGGTGATGGGCTGGTTAGTTTTTATGTCTTGGTGAATGTATTGCTCTCTCGGAATTGTGGTCCTTTGGTTAAACAATGGTAGGTTTTTAAGTTGTTTCCCTCCACACTCTCTTTTGGTTAAACAATGGTAGGTTTTTAAGTTGTTTCCCTCCACACTCTGTGGCTGGGCAGGTTTTTCTGACAATGGCGTGTTGTCATTTCTCGAACTTGCTTCCTGCAATATCCCGAATGTTGATGTATTTCCGTTGCTTTGTAATGGAAATGGGTATCCTGTTTGGAAAAATCTCTACATTTAATCACACTAATAACTATATATCATGTTCCTTGATAAAATATTAGAATTCTTCAATTTCCAATCAAGCACTTGAGGTCATGCCGAAATACCTATTATCTGAGAGCTTCTAGGGTGAAAGCTGACCTTAATATGGGTCATGTAGTAACATTAAGGAATTTTTATTTTGTTATTAATTATAGTTCACAATTTTTATTATCTCATACGTCATATAAAAATTATTTCCATTTAAAAATATCGTACTCCCTCCATTTCAAATAATAATATATATTATATTGTTTTTTTTCTTTGCGTGCACTAGCAGATGCCCGTCAGTTGCTAAATGTCTGGATGCGCATGCACATGGAGCAACGGCGAGCGAGTGTATGGACGACCTCCCACCCCTTGATTCAGATCTGATGTCCCAGATTATTCTTCGGCGACATGGCCAGGAGCCCGTCGAGGCCAGGGACTCTCTTGACGATAGATATCACTTTATAGGGTTTCTCTTATATATTGAGTAAAAACTAAGGTTTTAAATCTTAGGCAACAACTGGCTATAGTTGTCTAAGGCTGATTAAGCCCTGCAAGTATTTATGTAGAACTTACAGGATATAGCGGGCCACTATAGCCTCATTTAGCCTCCACTATAGCTGTTTTAGAGGTCATCCACTAAATATACATTTAGCCGGAGATTTAAACCTTGGATAAAACTTGCATAGTTCACTTCAAATTGGCCCCAACCCAATTTAAGTGTCAACAAATCTCGATCTTGAAAAGTTACAATTACACCTCAAAATCTATACATATTAATAAAACGAAAAAAATATGCCAATTTTTTCACCCTTTTTTCTTTTGCCTCTCACTCTCCATATCGCGTCTGCTCCTGCTGTGTAATTTTTTTGGTCTAGCCTCTATCCTTAGCGAGTTCGAGACGGATACAAGGGGAACTAGCTATGGGCGGATAGACCCATATACCCTCATTGCCACACATGGGCCACACCGGGAGGAGGTGGCCCAAATCACAAGATGAAACGGCACGGATAGCCCAACTAGTTGGCGGGCACGTGGATATAGAAGACTAACTTGGTGATCAAGGAAGACCTAGTCGGTTAGGCTAGAAATTGTATCCTCTATGGATATGGCAGTTGTAATCGATTGGGATTAGATTCTCTGTAACCTTGCCCCATACTATATAAGGTGGGCAAGGACCCCCCTCAATTTATTTAATCAATATATCAATACATACCACAACGACGCAAGACCTAGGGTATTACGTGACCTTTACGCCACCATCTAATTCGTTATCTCACACACCTCCACCGATTCATTACTACCATGGGTACCCCCTCGGTAGACTGCCGACCATATTTAAATCGACAACCATATTTTAGCATATCAAGATTGACCAATTATAGATAAAAACTATAACTATTTATGATATAAAACAAATAGTTCGGTAGACAACCATATTTTATAAAGTTTAATGCATGGGTCAAAAGACTAGTTGGACCAATTATTCGGGTCCCCTAATCAGGCCCCCACCAAGTACAGGAGTGCACCGTCGTTTGCATCGCCGAGTCGCCACACGTGTTCTGCCCTATCACGCCACTGTCTCTCCACTTCCTCCTTTCTCTCCGGTTCCTCCCTGTCCGTAATTCAAATCCTAGCCGCCGCTACCACAAATTGGAGCGCAACTTCCTGATCAACGGCGAATCTAGGATAAATCATCGCCGGGGTCAAAGTCTTCACAAACTTCTGTTGGGCAGCCCTCTAACTTTGATTTATTGCGGCTCCTCATAAAACGCCTTGTGAAATGGGTCTCTAAGGCACTCATAATGTATAAACTATTGTAGTTTCTATGTGCATAATTACCTTACCAACTAAACATTTTATTGATGTGGCAAACAATTTGATGAGGAGAGATGAAAAAACTAGCTCTGCGTGCATTGGAAATATAGTTTTTTATATATTTAGTGTCTACGCACATAGAAACTATGTATGGTTTGTAGCATTGGGATTGCTCTAAGAGCAAGTACAACAATAGTTTTATAGCCAAGTTAGTTTGCATTTTTGCTAGTGTGGAGAAGTGAAGAGAAGAGAGGAAAGAGATCAGAGTTTGGCTCCAAATTAAACACCATGTTGAGCACAAATGCATAGGTAGGAGTAGGTCCCAACAGAGATTAGCTGAGAGGAGGAAAGAAAATGAAACTATATAATAATAAAGGAAAATGCTTGGAGACAAGTAGAATACGAACTATTGTATCGCTTTAGCTCTTATGAGTACTTGGCTCTATTATTAGTCTTTCTCTAATAGTAACTTGCAATGAATATGAGGAGCCAGAGTTGGTTTATATAGAGAAGTCAGAGTCAATAAAATGACTTTTTATCACAAACATAATTTAATTTATTACAAAGATGCCACTAGAGCTTCTTTTGCTAAAAAAGATCATCTCATCTCAAACAGATAAGTTTTCCCGTCTCCCGACTGAGCGAGCCACCAGGGGCATTCGCGGACCCAAGCTAGGCACACGGACGCGAGAAGCCAAGAAGCGCGGACAACCGCTGCGACCAGAGTTGAAGGGGATCAAATTGGACTCTTATTGGGCCTGCCGCATGCACTTTTGACTTGATCATTAACTTGTCGTTAGATGGGCTATCAGGTTGCCGGGGTCTTAAATATTTTTGACGGGGGTCATAAATGGTGAAAAATCATAGGGTATGTGAGGTTATTGCAAGGTCGATGTGGGTCGACCGACCCAACGGTACAACGCTAGATTCGCCACCGTTCCAGATATGCAATGCTAACGTTTGATTTCCAACTTTGTTCTCAAATGTTTATAGCCTAAGTAGCAAGTGGTACACTGTTTTTTAAATAATCGCATGGGTGTTTTGGTTGCCTTCGTAGCAAGTAGCAGGCAGGTCGAGAGATCATGTGCTTAATTGAAACCACCTTGCATATGTGATATGTTCAGAATCATGTAAACTGTCTTTTTAGTAGGTTCTTATTTTGTACCAACATTATAGTTTTACCAAGTTTGTTATACAGCGCTTGTGTATCAAGATCACTAGCTCCGCCATTGCCTATAAACAAATTATTATACAACAATTTGATGCTTCCACGTCTGTACATGCAAAGCTGCTAAGAGCAGCAAGATGACCCGTGGCTGAGGCGAACGTGCCCAGCGGACGGCCACCACCAGGTGCACCAGCCCTTAGTCAGTCAGTATGCTCCTATTATCTTGGATTACATTGATTTTGTTAGGATTGGGGCTATAAGGCCTAAACGTTTGGTTAATAAGAATAAGAATTAAGTAAGGCATGACTCTGCTAGCTTGCCACCGGGCATTCAAGCCCTAGCTTTCCACGGCCTTCTCCTACAACCTGAGTCTCAACTCGAGTTCTAACAACTGGGGAACAATTTATGTGGTCTGGTTTCCCTTATTTTCCAACAATGTTATATTGGTGCATTTTAAGCAAATAAGTTTTTTATTTGAAGGTTGATTTAATTGATGTGCATATCATGGCATTGAATATCCATGAGCTGAAGCTCTCTCTACCGCTACGCATTGTTGGGAGGGTACTTATCACCTCTCAAAGTAAAGTACTTTGATCTTTTCATTATTTGCTATTCTATCTGATAGAATTGCTGCTACTATTTAGGTGGGGTAGGAAGTAGGAGTGGGAGGTCGATGGCCGGGTGATACGGTATGGACTCCATGGAGAGCGCAGAGTAGATTGGAGCAGTAGCCTAGACTAGGAATTGGAATGGTGAGGGTAACGAGGCAATGGCACGCTTGGGGAATCGTCGGCAACAGCGGCTGAATCACGCACAACCATTGTCGAAGAGGAACTGCACCTGCTGGGAGGTTCTATTCTTCTTCGGTGATAACTGATTACACTCCTAAGTGCATCCTTTATAGTCTAGGTGCATTTTTTTCCTAACAAACAATGCTCCAGATCCTAAAAACCTCCCTAATCAATGGCGGAGCCACTAGTGTGGCGAGCCAGGGCGGCCGCCACACCTAAACCATTTGAAAAAAATCGATTATATGTAGTATTCACTGGACACTAGTATATATATACACGTATGTGTGACGTAAGTTTGCTTTGGCAATTGACGTGAACGTGAGTCCCACGACTAGGAAGCTGAGGGTATTAACTCTAAATTGTTTTTTTCCTGATTAACACAAGCGGTCTGCCCCAATATTTATAGGAGGGGTTCACAAGTGCTAATGGGTCAGGCCCATTATAGTCTTCAATGCTTCTCTCTAATTTAATTAACAAAAATACCTAATAAAGCTATTTTAATAAATAAATATCCAGCCACGATGCTTAGGCTTGGGAATCCGTTTGCTGAGTGAGACAAATTTGAAGACTATTTTTGCCAAAGCATTTAACATTAGCAGCTCAAACCCATCTCTACGCTTTTACATAATGTTTTGGTGCGTCTTTGCATAGTTGATAATTATATTGTACATGTTTAACCAATTAATCTTTACAAATCCGCAACACCTAAAAATTATTCGTGCCTCCACCACTGTCCCTAATTATTCTTACTAAAACTAAAAAGGCCTTATCCCCTGCTGGCCGTGACCTTGGATATGGCCTTCCTCACCCGGCGCCTATATTGCTGGCCTATGAAGCAGTCCACAATACCAGGGCTTGAAAGCCCAACGTCATGGAGGCGCCGTCAAGCATGAGGGAGATTGGAGCATGGGAGAAGCATTGCAACAAATCGCCATCAGGCGTGAGGGAGATTGAGCATGGGAGAAGCATTGCAACAAATCTGTTGCTCTGCTTACTTCAATCAATAGTTCAAGATAGTTATCCCCTCATAACTAATCCTGAGCAAAAAGCACGGGGCATGGTGGCCCGGCACGGAGCACGATTTTTTGGCCCGGCCCGAATGCAACCATGCCCGAGTCAGTCCGGTGCCCGATGTGGGCCATGCCTAGGCCGACCCCAAGGCACGCGGGCCAGCCCGGTCCAAAGTCATCTCCTCAAACAAAAGCTAGTTATCTAATAAAAAATAGAAAGAACAACCCACCGAGCCACCCAACAATTAGCTATCTCCTCAAAAAATAGAAAAACAGCCCACCAGGCCACAAGCCCACCAGCGTAAAAAATAGATAAAACAGCATGGTTTCACTGTTGGGCCATGCTTATCGGGCCGACCTGGCATGAAAATCGACCCACGCGCCTAGCCTGGGACGACCCCTCGGCACGGAGGACTGGTCAGGCATGTCCTGATGGCCCGTGGGCCAACCAGGTCGGTACCCTACCGGGCCGTGCCTAGCACAGGTCCGGGCCGGGCCGAGCCGGGTTGGCCCGATGCTCATCTATACTCAAAACAAACCAATCTAAGATCAAGTATCCTATTTTGTGGGAAAATAAATGGTGAATAAACTAATACAATATCTTCTTGGGTCTGTGGCCTCTTGCTGGCCTAATAGGCATCCAACCACGTGGGCACTTTTGGTGTTAGTATGTGATGCCCAATCATAACATCTCCCCCCGCCTCTTGAAACAACTCGTCCTCGAGTTCGACATCCGGTTAGAGCTCGGCAAAGCGCACCATGCATTCCTAGGTCGTGTTGTCGTTAGCCATGTCGCGCCTGTGGACCAAGACATGCCACGCCAGCATGCGAACTGAGCCGACAACAGTTGTTTGTTGGTCATTGTGCATTGGTGGTGCCAGGGGCAGAGTCATTAGTGGTAATAGTGGAGGAACTTGTGGAGGCCCACGTGGAAGACTTCATGGAGCTTGGCGCCCTCTAGATGGCGAAGCTGGTATGCCACTTGATTGTCCTGTCTTGTCACCTAGAGTGGCCATGTGTAACATGGCCCTAATTTACCCTTGGGCCGAGACTCCAACGAGGGCGTCGGGTGGTGGAGGAGGCGCAACTACACCCAATCAGCCACCACAAACTCCAAGTCACGATGTTGGTCATCGTTGTGGTGCTTGGCATACTATTAAGTTTGGAATAGGTGATCCTTGACCTCCTCGAGGAAGTTTTCACGGTTGTGTAGGAAAACATTGACTGTGTTGGTCTTGGCCAGCAGTGGGGGCTCCTCACAACTGTCCGGTGATACCAGATTAACAGACTTATTGTTGTTATTTAGGTGGTGTAGGAAGGAGTGGGAGGTCGATGTCCGGCGCTCGAAACCTCGACATTGAGGAGGTGCCGTTGGGCGTGAGGGAGCGCGAGAGGGAAGTTGCTCTACTTAATATCTTCAATCAATAGTTTGGGATAATCTAAGATCCAGTTCTATTTTTCTATGAAACTAAATGGAAGATAAGATAAATCAATATCTCCTTGGGCTCGTAGCTTCCTGCTGGGCCAGCGTGCATCTAGCCACATGGGCCTTCCGGCGTTTGTACATCACGCTGGTTACAACATATCATGTATAAGCCAGCTCGCAGTTTGTCTACAAGCGAAGAATTATGCTCATGTTAAGTATGGTATCGATTTTATATGGATGTTAAATAATTTAGTTGTTTATTTGGCTTCATATTTTAAAAGTTAATTTTAATATATTTTCTGGTTAATAGAACTAAATAAATAGTTATGAAAAGTTAAAATTACTGTGTTGTCTAAGAATTCAGGGTTGCTAAGTAATTTAGTTATTCTGCTTCGTATTTTGAGTTTAGATTTTGATTCTTTTTCTCAGGTTGCTAGTTCCAAAGAAACAATCATAACAGACACAGTGTTTTCTAAGGATTCATTTTTTCACTATTATGGTGTCGTGAGATGTGGTGATGATGGATCCTCTTGTGAGGAGTCAACAATTTTGGCTTCCTATATGCATGAGAAGAAAGTTATAGAAGATTTATATTGCAGACTCAATCTAGTTAGTCATCCATATATGATGCAAAGTCTAGGCTACGAGATTGGAACTGAAGTACATGGAAATTATATCTTTTTTAGCATTTCCATGTTTTAAAAGAGACCCTTGCAGTATGGATATTGACTCGTGTTCAATTCAATTTGAGAGATTTACTAAGCTGTTTATTGAGTTGATAAGGTATGTTATAAGCTGCTTTGGTTTTGTTAATTTGTAGGTGAAATTTTAATAGCTTCAAAGCCATTTAAATGTTTTGTTTACTTGTTAGGTGTGTTGTTATTGTCATGTTGAAACTACATTTTTGCGGATTTTATTGCCTCACATTAAATGGAAGAAGTATCGCTGTTGTGAGTTCTATGGTTGCAAAATTATGGGATTTTTGTATGCTGGAGAAAGATATGTCTCTATTATAGATAATTTCTTAATTTCATTACAACTTAGTTATGCAGCTTGTCATCTTTATTAAATAGGCGAAGATGCCAAAGACAAGGATTGACACGGGTTGGGCTATATCTAGAAAACACAGTGACGAGTCATAAGTTAGTGTCTCAAGAGATTGTTGATCTTTTCCTAAAAAGACCTTGCAACTTTTCCCCACCTTTAGAACTAGCCTAGATAGCTAATGTTATAATTATGATACAACTAGGGCTTGAGATCTCGACTTGGTGACTTGATGATTGAATGACTTGGAATGAACGTAATGAATTAGGGTTTCACCCAAGGGTTAGTGAGTCTTGTTATATAGCCCTGAAGGATGCACTGTGGCCCACGGATCAAACCGACCTTGATCAATGGTGTAGGTGGCTTCTCAATGGCGGTGGTGAACTGACATAAGAAGGTAGAGGCTGACAGGTGGGGCCCCAACTCGGCCGAGCTAGCCCTATGCTAGGTGGGTCCCACCTTCTAGGGCATGTCTTCTGGTGTCTTCTAAAGTCTTCTTTCGTAGGAGCCATGTTGAGTTACTTCATGGATAAGTCTTTGCATCGTATGGTTCTCAAACTCTGGCTTTTACCTTTTTAATCATTGAAAATATATAATTCACCAAAAGTCATAGAATTCAATTAGTAATGCCCCTAATATATGTTGATATTCACTTTTTTGCCCTAATTCCATGTTTAGTTGACTACTCCCTCCGTTCCAAATTGTAGTTCACTTTGGCTTTTCTAGATACATTGATTTTGCTATGCACCTAGTTATACACTATGTCTAGATACATAGCAAAACAAATAGATCTAGAAAAGCCAAAGTGAACTACAATTTGGAACGGAGGGAGTATTAAATATTTGCAATAGTAGATACCAACACACATCACCCTCGGATTCAGCACACATGTTGTCACTGTTTCGATCATACTTCCTCATACGACATTGAAAATGAGAGTTCATGGATGTGTTCAAAAACGGAAGGATGACACCGCCGTTTTGGATCTGGTCCCAGCCCGTAAGATCCGTGGATCATTCTCAGGTGACCACGGCAAGGAGATGCGTCACCTATTTTGGGCCAACTTGGCCATGTATCGAGTCTAGCCTTAAGCCCATATTGTGGGCATCCCTCCCGGTCGCACCCCCAAACCCTATGGCGCCGTTTTGCACTATAAACCAAGTAGCCACCTCCGGTTAGTCTCGGTTTTTGTTTATTATTTTGAGTTTTCCATCGAGAAACTTGATTGTTTCATTGTAATTGTGAAGACAATTCCGTTTACAGTGATCTACAGCCCCCATTCTTGATCTCCTCCACCGTGTCGATAAGTCCTTTGGAACCGAGTTCTCGAACCCCATATTCATAATCGCTTCATTCATATTTGCAATTATCAGATTGTGTGTTTACTTGTTCTTGTTGACGTTCTTCGATTCGCTTGCAGGAAAGTCTTCTTGGCGAGGCGCTTTGGTTGATAACCATTGGAGATGTGGTGTGGCGGTTCTAGTGTTCGAATTGTGTTGATTTGAAGCCGGATCGTCAACGTCACGTATATGTGTATATATATACTAGGTTGTCATCCTCTCCCTCTAGTCGAGTGGGCGGCCTTGTCCGCGATGAGAACAGCGCCGCCACGAGGGACGCGCCGCACCAGGCCAGGGAGGCATTGAGCCGCGCTAGGAGCTCCGCCATGCCGCACTAGAGCTCGTCCTAGAGGGCTAGAGCCACCATGGTGCTCGTGCCACGCCGAGGGAGAAGTATGGGGCGGTGCTCGTGCCGCCCAGCGCGTCGGGGTTGTGCATGAGGGGTCGTAGAGGAACGCCGCCAGTGCTCGCGCCGCCAGGGCTTGTGTCACCGGGAAGGCCGCTGGGCTCACGCTGCTGGGGAAGGCTGTCCGGAGAAGGCCGTCACAATGTCACCGTGCCAAAGCTCGTGTCGGGGACGGAGGGGCTCGCGCCACCGGAAGGAGGCGGGGTGGCTGGATTGGGGCGGAGGAAGGGCTTTGGGGCGGAGATGCCGCATGCAATGGCAGGAAGAAGACGCTGCGTCAAAAAAAACAGAAGTAGGGAGAGCAATAGTGACCCAACGGGAATAGGGGGAGCGGGGTGAAAAATAGCGACCCAACAAACTTGTGAAGTGGAGTAGGGGTCTGTTGGAGTTGGGTTCTTTGACCTCACTACCCAAATATGGAGTAGGGGTCTCGTAGGGGTGTTGTTGGAGATGCTCTAAGTTTTCTAATCTACAATTCTCTAAGGTTAGCTAGGGCGGGCCGCTATAGCCTCATTTAGCCTCCACTATAGATGTCCTATAGGTCATCCACTAAATATACATTTGGCCTGAGATTTAAACCTCGGATAAAACTAGCATAGTTCACTTCAAATTGGCCCCCAATTTAAGTATCAACAATTCTCGATTTTGAAAAGTTACAATTACACCTTAAATAAAAGTACAAAGGGGAAAAATGGGTAGGTCTTAATATAAAAAAATGTAAAAGCAAATGAATGAAAAAAAAAAAAAAAAAAAAGAAAAAAAGTGAGAAAACGTTGACGGACTCCTGTCAAATACTGCCGCGCGGATCCGCGCCAACGGAGTGCTAAAATGCAATTGATTTGAAAAAATTGACCGACCACAAATTTTGATTTACGGAAGGGAGGACCGGTCAGATTAGATTTGGGTACCGTATATAATTTGGATTACACGGCTGTAGCGTCGGCTGAAATGGGGATGTCAGTGTACTGCACGTTGGTGTCGCGATGGTCAGGGACGTAGGCTTCGACGCCGGCGTGGGTAAGCATGGCCCAGATATGCGTGATGAACTCGCCGCCATTGGCCAGCGCCAGCGCGTGCGCGTCGGCTCCCCGGCCGGCGAGCGGGCCACCAAGACGAGCAGCTCCGCCCACAGCTCCAGCAGCATCCCCAGACCCTCTCGCCGTGCGCGCGGTCGGCGCCGCGCTGCTGCCGATCTCGCGCTCCAGCGCCTTGGCCAGCATCACGCCTTTCTCCATCGCCGTCGACACCCTAATGTCGTCGTCGCGGCCGAACCCCGCCGCCATCAGCCGCTTGCGACGGTCCGCGGCGGTGCTGCAGGTGCCGCAGCCCTGGAAGAAGCCGGCGAGCTCGCCTTTGATGTCGCGATACGCCTGCTCCGTCCACGCCGGGTCGTCCGGCAGGAGACTCGGCTCGTAGGCCACGAGGTACGCGCAGTACCTCGACAGCGTCACGGCTGCCTCGCCGGCGGGTGGCAGCGGGTGGCTCTTGCCGCCGTCACTCGCCTCCAGTAGCGTCGTCGCGAGATGCCACACCAGGATCACCGTGGCGGCGCCGCCGCTCTGGTCGCACGCCCACTCGAGGTGCCGGAAGCCGCCACGCCGCCGCAGCGCCTTGCTGAACTGGTGGCCCTCGGCGTCATCGAGGTCTCGGAGCACGTCCTCGAGGGCCGCGGCGATGGCCACCTTGGCCTGGACGGTGATGACGGCGTCGGGGAGGGGCCGACGAGGCGCCTCTTGAGCAGGCGCGAGAGCAGCATCCAGACCCGCCGCGGATGGAGCTGGTGGAGCTTGAGCACGGTGAACTGGTGCACCTTGATCACGGCCTTGGAGCGCTTCTTCATCCACAGGGCGGCCTTCACGGCCCGGCGGACGCTGCTCTTCTCCCGCAGGGAGAGCCGGCGGCCATAGCTGCAGAGCACGGAGGCGAGGTGCCAGTCGGAGAGCAGGTACTGCGCGAACTCGTACGTCTCGACGGTGAGGAGCGTGAGCGTGAGGAGGAAGGTGACGATGAGGTCGGAGGAGGAGAGCACCATGCCGACGAGCACGGACGTCTGGTGCGCGAAGCACCTGTACTGGAGCACCATGTCCGTGGACACGCTGACGAGGCCGTGGAAGAAGGACGCCAGCACGCGGAACATGTCGCCGTTGCCGGTCACGAGCATCACGGCGACGCAGTAGAGGACCACGAACAGGATGGAGAAGACGAAGTTGGCGAAGAAGAGCTGCGGCTGGGGCAGCGCCAGCGGATGATGGCCTGGTAGTACTCCTCCAGGAACGTCAGCTCCTGCTCCACCACGGCGAAGGCCCGCTCCGCGCCGAGCTCGCCGAGGAGGCCGTCGAGCACGACGGCGCGCGCTTGGTTCCGTCCGGCCGGCCCGGCCTCCACCATGCGGTGGCCCTCTATCCTTCGCCGGAGAAGCTTGAAGAGGGCGAGGCCGAGGCACGTGTCCTGCAGCTTCCGCTTCCGGATCTCGTCGTTCTGGAACAGAAGGTCCCTGTCAGCAAGTTGCCAGACACCGCACACCCTGATCAGCTTCGTCGTCGTCGTTGTCTCGGACGCCGCCTCTGCCCCAGCTGCGACTCCGAGCTCGCTCCTCTGGCCGTCGAGAATGTCGTCGAGCTCCGGCAGCCGGATGCCGTAGGGCGTCGTCTGCCTTTCCAGTTGGCTCTCCCCATCACCACGTAGTTGCATGTCCTGAAGACACTTCCTCTTGCTCTGCCATCGCCGGCAGCGGGAGCTGGAAAAAGCTGCCGGTCGGCGTGGACGAGCTGCGCCATGTAGCCGGAGACGAGGCTGGCGTTCTTGGCGAGGTCGAAGGAGCGCTTGGCTTGCTCGATGCAGAAGGCCCGCTTGCAGAGCTTGACGACGCTGAAGATCCAGAGGATGATGAAGGAGGACTTGAGGGCGGCGCCGTGCACGTACGAGTAGATGAGGTAGCCGATCCACACGACGCGCGCGGCCTCCTCGACGGCGTCGAAGAAGGAGTAGCGCCCGACGCCCAGCGCGAAGGCGTCGCCCGCCGGCGCCACCATGGCGTACACCTTCTTGCGGAGGAGCTCGACGAGGAGCATCCAGAGGGAGGATGAGGCTCGCGCGGGCGGCGGCGCCCCTTGCTGCGCGCCTGGGAGAACATGTAGGACATGAAGGGCAGGAAGAGCGCGAAGGAGGCGCGGAAGAAGAGGGCGCGTCGCGAACGACTGCCCGCCGCGGTGCCGCCCGGAGATGCGCCCCATGAGGCACACCGCGAACAGCGCGGCGCCGAGGATGGTCATGAGCACCGTCGTCGTCACCATGAGCCTCTCGGTCAGGTCGCCGGACACGGTGAAGTTGGCCACCAGTGTGGCATCCGGCGTGGCGCACCATGCCAGGATTCCAGTTGTTGCATTGATTGTGCGGCGGCGGCGGCCATTTTTGCAACACGATCGAGCTAGCCGTGCACCCAGGTCATCTAGAGGCTACGTGACCTATGCATGAGGATCGATGCTTTTGCATACTCAGAGTGGTAACTATATACTCCCCATCCCAAATTATAAGTCGTTTGACTTTTTTGGCTCCAAGTTTGACCATTCGTCTTATTCAAAAAATTTATGCGTAAATATTGTCAAATTCAAGTCATCATTCTTTAAGAACTTATACTAATAAAAGAAAGCCACGGCAAAAAAAAAAGTGACATTTTGCACAAATTTTTGAATAAAACGAGTGGTCAAACTTGTTGTCAAAAAAGTCAAACGAATTTATAATTTGAGATGGAGGGAGTAGAAGATTAACCAAAAGCGTTGATTCTTTGCTTGATCACGCATTAGAAACTCAAGGTTCACGGCAGCACTATGCTTCTAGGTGCTAGCTGCTCCGTGCTTGCTAGAGCTAGGCACCCAAATATAGTTTTTATAGAACGTTCATTGCACTTTTTTTATTAAGAGAACAACAAAGAAGTTTACACTGCCAAACACGACCAAAAGTTTTTTTTTTTTTTACACAACTAAACTATGCTACAGTGTTTTCGATAAGAAAATGGGAATTTCGCCATTGCAAAAGGTGGGATTTGCTACAATGTCATCCCACGGATGGGATTTGCCGCCGTAATGCCATTATGAAACCATATCTGATCTACAAGCTATAATGTATTTTTTTCCACTGTGACCGTTTTGCCCCTAGGCTCAATCCTCATTTCCCGTTCTTCTTTGTATTACTCTCTCTCTAGTCATTGAAACAATAAGAGCAAGGTAGGTGTATCCGACGCCATTGCTTACCTGCCACTAATATTTGCCGCCTCCTTGTCCATGCCGGACGCTGCCGCCTTGTGGTGTCTGGCTTGTGGTCGGAGCTACGACGCGACGAAGTTTTGGATGTAGTGAGACCATATTTGAAAGAACAAAGGTATTAAAGCGACATGATGTCTTGTTTGGACAAATGGTGGGGTAGTGTCATCAACAACCTTATGTGACCTATACGAAGGTATTAGAGCAAGATTTTGGAGATTAAGCATGATCAAATCGAACTAAGAGAGCACATTTATGATTAATAAGGACAACATGTGAAAAAAGTACCAGATTCATTTGAGTACCTGTTGTATAGGGTTTTTGTTGCTAGAGGTAGGGCGTATGGTTTTGACCATGTGGATGAGGATGAATTTGAACATATATAGTGGCTTAAAGTCATTGAAAAGAGCATCATTTGTCCACAATAAAAAAGAGATTGGCGGAGAAAATAATGAGACATAAAAATCCTAGTTAGAAATTGGGGCGGGATGGCAGAACATGTGGATAAGGGAATGATTTCTTCATCATCATCATCATCTTCTTCTTAAGAGAATGCCTCCCTCCTCCTCCTTCTTCGTCGTCTTTTCTTCTTCCATATTCCATATATAACAAAAGTGGGGGGAAGTACAGGGGCATATCATCCAAACTAGAGCTAGGAGTAAGATTATATTTTTGTCTCATGTGTAAATTGCTCAAGAGCATAACATTGAGGATAATGAATCATTGGTACAAACATAGACACCTATATACATTTATACATACTAACTCTTCCAAATGCATGTACACAACATACTAAATGAATACTACTTAAGACATCAGATATCGAGATTATTAAGTTCCCATAGACATCTTGTTGCCAATAGGTACAACGTCAAACATTTCTTTATCTAAAAAAATTAGACAAACTACAGCATCCATACCAAAGTCTAGGACTTTAAACTTAAACCATATACTTTGAAGGTTATTGTGTGACAAAGAATCCAACCAAATCAGATACATAATTGGATTGATGTTTTTTTAAAAGAAAAATTACTAGGGAACTTAACTAAACTTATTTTAAAAAAATGGATCTAAAGCTCGGCATCAAGGGCTACATTCAGAAGTAAAACAAATTCATGAGAATTACCAGATTTCCCGGCCCCCAAAAAGAAGGCACGTGCAGTTGGCTGCATATGATTCAGTGATGCACAAGACGATAAACGTGAAATTGTAGGCTGGAACGAGCATCTGCTTTGTGAACTTTTTGGTTGTCTTGCTTGTCATCTCCGCCCTGCTCCCTATTGGCCGAGCAACATATATTACTTAGAGTATGCGTTAATGGCACTTCTCAATCAAGCACTGATGCCGAGCATGATGCAAGATTAGGCCGACAAGCAAAGATAAACTTCGACCAGCGTGCTTGCTTAATTCTTTCCCAGGTATGTTAGCTAACCTTGCTTGCGACATTCAGTCAGACAGCATCTTATTGTCACATAGGCACAAGAAGCTTCACCAACACCATAAGAACTACCCCACAATTTACAGATCAAATGGTCCTCTATTCAGACATGGAAAGTTTGCAGCAGAATGGTACTTATTAGAATGACGTAGTCCTGTCCAGAATTATAAATGTGTGATACGTATTAAAAAAGGAAAAGTCTACATGACCCTACTTAACCCCCCAAACTATAACACCGGTTATTTTATGCCCTGAACTTTATAAAACCGGTCAAATAACCCCCCAAGGTGGTTTGAAGAGTGGTTTTATCTTTTATTTTTTATTTATGTAGACTGAATATTTGAATATCGTAATAAAAGCATAGAAAAACCCTAAAATGGAAAATCTAATTCTGTTGGACCCGATATGAGTAGATCTATACAATCAACATATAATTTGGCATGCTTCCGTACAAAAGTTTTTTTCTGTACATATGGATCTATGTTTTTTTATAATTAAATGGAATATTTCATAAATACAATTTCTATGGTCCAACTGTGCTGAATTTTTTGTGGTGGGCTAACTATTGTGTGCCTGAACTCTAGTAAATAAAAAGTAAAAAATTTATACTCATTGTATCATGTATAACTTAGTTATAAATTTATTTATGGCCGTGCTTTTGTTAATTTTAAATAAATCTATAACTAACTTATACATGATCCAATGAGTATGAAAGTTTTCCCGTAGTTCAAGCATACAATAGTTGGCCCACTATAAAAATTTCACTACAATTGGACTATGGAAATTGCATATACCAATTCTCATTAATTACACAAAAGTATAGATCTAAATGTATAGCAAAAACTTTATAATAAAGCATACCGTATTATATGTTCACTGTATAGATTTACTCATGTGGAGTCCAAAAAAATAGATTTTCAACTTTATGATTTTTTGTGATTTATTATGATGTTCAAGGATTCAGCCCAAATAAATAAAAAGGTAAACCACCCTCCAAAACCACCTTGGGGGTTATTTGACCCGCCTTGCAAAGTTCGAGAGGATAGAATAGCTGGTTTTATAGTTTGAGGGTTAAGTAGTCAACCCTCAAATATTTGAGCGGGTTATTAAGGCTTTTTCCTATTAAAAAATCAAACTTGCAATAATAAATTAATGAGATTTAATACAACTTCCCAAGTGATTTACTATCATAATATGATATAAATAAATACCATCGTAAGTGATGGTACATATGCTCAGCTTTGCTTGAACTTATCACCAAAGGACAATGTTTTTCCCTCACAATGAATCAACATTAAATTAGTTGAATTATCAGTCGTAGAAACCACCGGGCCGAACATGGTTAAACTAGTACAATCATTATGGTAAATCCAAATGGCCATAGTGTTCTCCGCCACATTTAGGTCTCTATTGAATCTCTGCAAGAATAACAAGGTTTGAGAACGAAGTTTGAGGCACTTCAAGTCAAGAGAGCCCTTAAGAGTGATATGAGTGTACACTTTTTTTATGACAAAAAGGAGGTGCGTTTGGTTCTAGGCCACAACTCGCCTTTGCCACACTCGTGGGTCGCCACTGATAAGATGTATGTGTTTGGTTAGCGAGTTGCATGTGGCCGCCATATTTGTCGCTTTCCGCGGTCAACGCGTTGTCCTTTGCGCTGTTCCGCTCGGGCATGGGCATGGCTGTGGCGAGTTGTGGTGGCAACCTGTGGTCGCCACAACTCCTACATGGCGAGGTGGAGCGGCAAACCAAACCCGCCCTACACCTTTTTGTTTATAGCGGGAACCTACCATGAGGTCTGAGGTGTATCTTTTTTTTCATCGAGGCATTACATTGAAAAAACTCTTTCATACGACACTTTCTAACATTTTTTCCTACAAAATTGGGGTGGTCTTGGGCATGTGGCACACCCAGTATCACCAAGTACGCCTTGGGCAAGGGTCAATGGCCTACCAAAGCCATCCGCTCAGTGGATTGTGACCCAATGTAGACCGTTGTAAGAGCAACTCCAACTGTTTTGTATTTGGACTTGAATTTTTTTTTTTTTTTTTTGCTAAAAGCTCTAAATATAGTCTCCAACAGCTTGTCAATTGGAGTTGGCAAATTTTTGCAACACGCAAAAGGAGGTCCTAATCGTAAATCGCCCATATTTGTGTGCGATTCCTTGGCTTGGCATTAGGTATTTCCCCCGCGATAGTTGGTCCTCCCGCGCGCCCCATCTTCTCCCACGTGCTGCCATCTTGGTTCCCGCGAGATTGCTCCATGCCGTGAAATCATCCAGTCGCCATCTAGGTCCAAGGAATTCTCCCCTTCCTCTTCCTCGGATCACCATCTTCTTCAACTTCGGCGACCGCTAGGGTTCCTCCATTGTTGTTGTAGGTGTGTGTGTGGGGCTTGTAGATGGTAGGGGTTTGATCTATGATCGACTGATCCATGATCCTGCTTTTCCTATAGATGATCAATTGTACTATTTTTCTTTACTCCATGGCCGGGTGGGAGAGATGAGATGGCCGGGGTCATCTTGTTTTTGCAATCACTAATCCATGATCATGTATATATATAGTGTTCACTGATCCCATGATTGATACATATAGTGTTCACCGATCCTGTAACCATGACCCTTCAATATATATTGTTCATCAAATTTCTCAATGATTTGTTCTTCATTAATTTTTAGATTCATCCAAATGGAAGGAACTAGATATATATTACACGAGCATTCTCATGGGAGAGCGTGGTGATGTTGCTGGGTTGGATGACTAGACCTTTCCAACGACACAAGACACTCAAGAAACTTTTGTTCATACAACTCAATTTCCCGAGGCTGATGTTGGAAGTGGTGCCATTGCAAAGATTAGGACGCCATAGCAGCACCAAGGGATTCTCTAAGAGGACCAAAAAATTTGATCCCAAGGAGGATGTAATTATTTGTAGATTTAGGGTCGTCTGTTTAGGTATCATGTGAGTTCTCGGACCCTTTTCAATATAAAAAAAGGTTCCAAAGTGAAAAGTCAAAATCTCACTGTGGTTTCTTTTTGTTTATAGGAGCTGTTTGGGTTTTTGAAAAATCTTAAAAACCACTAGTAGTAGACTAGTAGTCTAAAAGTAATCAAACGCTCAAACAAACAGAGTCAAAGCCACTAGTAGTTTTTGACTCTGGAAGGTATTCTTTCTTTGTGCCAAACAGGGCCTTGGATGCGTCGTGTCCCCAGATGGCAAAGAGGCCTAAATGAGCTCATGGGCCATTCGGATCTCTTTTTCTCAGTGCACGGGCAGCCCACGAACGGATCCGCTACTTCCTCTCCATCCCATCGGCTCCACACGCACGCGCATCCCTCGTCTCCTCGCCGGCGTTCTGCCGCATTGCGAATTCAGAAATTCGAAATTCGAATTCGAATTCGAATTACAACCTGATTCCTCCTCCCCCTCCCCATTCTCTCTCTCTCTGCCTCCCACGGCGAGCGGAGGCTCGGCGAGGCCCGCCCGGATCGGCAGGAAGGATGCAGCAGAAGCCGGACGACGCCATGGAGGAGGCCGAGGCGGCAGCAGCGGTTACAGGGCCGGAGCTAGGGTTCTGGTTGGCGGCACGGCGGCGGCTCGCCCCCGACGATCCCTTCTTCGCCGCCGGGGACCTCGAGCGCGAGCTCCTGGCCAAGCACGTACGGCTTTCCTTCCCTTTCCCATCAGCCTTTACCTGTACCCTGATGCCTGAGGAGATCCTTGTTCCCACCCCGCATTTTTGGGGTGATTCCAATTCCGGTGCGGGCAAGCCGATCGGTTAGCGGCGCGGCGAGCGGGCGGCCCTTGATTTCCCTCACGAAACTGCCGGCGGCGATGTTTCTCGCGGGTTGATTGGTAGTGCTTGTACGGGTCCTAGTGCCCTGTACTGTAGGACTGTTGATCCAGATCCAAAGGTAGGGTTAAAGATGCGGAGAGCTCTAGCTATTAACATCACTGACTTGATGCTAGGCGTAATTCCATTCGTGTTCCTGACCCATGAGATAGGAGCACCCTCGATGTTCTGAAATTAGACGCTCCATTCCGCTTGTCGACTCGTTTTGTTGTGCAGGGCTTCCACATAATTTATCCTTACTTTTTGTTTCTTTGTTTGCCATGAATGAAGCTTGCCCTGGATCTCTCTGAAGATGACCGAAACCAGCTTGAGAAGATGGAAGTAGCCAGCACGTGGTAAGAAGTTACCTTTGTTGACATTGATGATCCATTAACAACACCATAATATATATGCTGAAATTCTGTCTGGTTTCCATGTCACTGATAAAAGGCAACTAGAAGTTACTTGGTCTGCCTCCTACTTTTCATGCCTGAGAATAGTGCAGATTATGTTTCTGCATCAGATGCATACATATGTGGTCTTCATTCACAATACAATTTCAGCAATGAAAACTTGTGGTTGCCAGGTTACTAGTATACTATGGGTTCGTTATGTGGGCCGGGCTGGGGAGTTCATAATTTGTAAATTGTGATGATATGTGAGTACTAAGGTCCTGATGCCTGTCCATTGCAATTTAGAAGTTTTGTCTAATATATGACTAATGAAAGAGGGTAAATGAAAGACATGGCACCGCCTACAAGCACCATCCGGACACACTCTGCGGGTAGCAGGAAACACAAGGACAAAATAGTTCACCATGCCAACCTATCCATCCCATAAATGATGTTAGTGAAGTCGCATCATTTACTTCCGTTCTGGAATGCTTGCCATCTATCAAATACAGCTTGTTCTCTTATTCAAAGATTTAGTTTCTGCATGACCATATCTTTACTTCCCACTGCCTTGAGTTTTCATGTTTTGGTTTTAAAGCTACATGGACGCTCCGTGTAATGTACATGAGCTCTCTCATTGTATTATGCTTCTATTGGTCAAGGGAGATTCCTCTGCTCTATTTGAGTTCCCTGTTACTTGTCACGTAGTTTGGTCTTTACCAATACAGAAGAATATGGGAGTGCCTACTGTAATACTGAAGGAAAAACCTATTTAAACTTAGGGAAAATTGCTGGACTGCCCTTGTTTTAAAGTCCAATTGCTCGTTTTAGTTTAGACTGCCCTTGTTTTAAAGTCCAATAGAGTAGAGACAGTCCCCACTTCCGGTTTTAGTCTTCCAATTGCATGATTGCCCCTGTTTTCCCCTGTTTTTGAGCTCGAATTGCATGTTTTGAGGGGCAGCCATGCAATTGGAAGAGTAAAAATAGGGGCAAACATGCAAAGTTAAAAAACCGAGGGCAAACGAGCAATTGGACCTCAAAACAAGGGCAGTCCACCAGAGGCCCTTAGGATAGATTGAGGAGGCATGTTTGTCACCATGTTTGTCACCAGTTTCAATGCCAAAAGGCTTCTTTCATAACACAAAGAATAAACTCTCCTAACATCAAGTTGTGCTCTATGTACTAACAGTGAGTACTTCCCCATATTCCATTTTTTCCTATTCATTTTCTCATGTGTTTAAAAAACTCTTGCAGCACAGTGTTTTGCCCAATTGCCGGTTGTGGTGCCCATCTAGATTGTCTGGAGGAGTTTGAGGACCACTATGTCACTCGCCATACTGCTTCATGCTCAGTATGTTCACGAGTTTATCCAACTTCAAGGTTGCTGAGCATCCATGTTTCTGAGGCACACGACTCGTATTTCCAAGCAAAAGTTGCCCGTGGTTTTCCAATGGTAATGGTCATATGTCTTTATCAGTTGCACAAATGGGTTAATTTTACATATTCACAAATTGTAGAGAAACTTACAGATAAGGGTTTCAAGTATAGCGTCTTTTTTTAGAACATAGACTGATTAGCTCAAATCATCTGTAGTATTAAAATCAGAATCAGTCACCATAGGTTCCTAACACTGCATATAAGCTTTTTATATACCATTAGCATTGTACTCTGCAAATTTACCAAAGTGCTTTTTAGTCTCACAACCACCGTGTATCTTGATACCTGCAACTTTTCATAACAGTATGAGTGTTTGGTGGAGGGTTGTGGTATGAAATTGAAGAGTTACAAGAGCCGGCAGCAGCATCTCATCGATAAGCATCAATTTCCCAAATCATTTGAGTTCTTCAAAAGGGCACGGGCCTCCCAGCGTCAGCGGCAAAAGTCCCAGAGGAGGCAGACTGCTCACAAGGGTGAAGAGACAAGGGATAATTCAATGGACGTCGATGGAAAAGGTGCAAGGCAAACAAACTGGAGGTATCGACCAAACAACACGATCATAATGAATCGAAAGAAAGCAAGCAGAAGAATAAGGAGGCCAAGGAGAACGAAATGGAGGTCGAACAGAAGATTGATGAGCTCACCTCTGCTGTATCAAAGTTGAGCACAGGGGATTCTACGCCTGCAAGCGTAGCCTTTGGCCACCGTCGCGCTCGCGGCCTTACGTTTGTGCCAAGGTCAATCAGGCAGAACAAGCAGGCGGCCTCGCAGCTGGAAGCAACAGATGACTGACCACTGTTATTTGGTCTTTTGGTAGTTCCAGAATCCGACTTGGAGTTACTAACTTTGTATGAATGTTTGATCTTGGACGTTGTAATGTACATGGAAGCTCAGGCTTCCAGTGATATCCTTGGATCACGAAGTGGGCAAACGTTTTCTTGGATGTGACACATTTTGCTATCATGTAATGATATTACTGATTTGCAGGATGCCGCAAATTCTGTAGGTTGGTTTGAAATATTGAGTACGTAGTTTCTTGTAGACTCGTCCTATGTTGCATGTGGCTTGTGTGTGTGACAGTATTGCTGAGGAATTGGGATCATGGGATTAATTAGAGTTGTCCATTGCTTTGGTGGCACACTTCGCCTTCGCCATGTTCTTCTGGTTATGCTGGTGGAGTGATAAGAGTCCTATCATTTTGTCCTTCACCTTCTTAGCACCTTCTGGTTCCTCTATAGTGCAGGAAAATTCAATCCAAAGTGCCTCTGGCAATCAGGCAGATAATGACCTCCACCTTCTAACTAATCCACGTAATCACGGGGTGGAGTGGATGGCTTCCTCGGCTGCTCCGCGGGGTCGGCCGCCGGGCCGAGGCGGTGTCCGTGTGCCGTGCCCCTGTGGGCGGCGTCACGCGGGGGCGGAAGCCACGTGGACGGGTCCGCGCGCGGCGTGCAGCACCTGACGGTGACGGTGACGGTGACGGCGTGACGGACGGTATCTTTATGCCGGGGACGGTGCTCCGGGCGACACGCCACGTCGCGTGCCTCCGTCACGTGGCCTCACCGGCCGCTCTGTGTGTGTGCTCGACGGCGTGCTTCGAGGGCGAAATAAAGCCGCCTGTGGTGAAAATGGTGAGGATGATTACGCGTAAAATAATCGCCAGGATAGGGTTCGTGCGTGGTGAGCAGCTAAAGGTAAAGGGGGCCATTCGAAAGTGGAAATCGACCCGTGAGTGGTAAAGGAACACGTTTTTTTTTCTTCTACTAGATTATACTCCCAATATTAACCAGATACATACAAGAGTGGTAATGGATCCGACCACTATTCCTACTTCGCAATTTCACTCGGCCCTATTTATTTTTAGTTCAAAATCCGACCCGATTCTTAAATTTGATAGCTTAAATTAGAGAGCCCTTTACCACCCTAAATATTATTAAATTGATATATTAAGTATTTTAAATACATAGCCTATATTTGTACATAGACAACTTTTCAACGGCTTTATCGTCAACTTATTCTTTTTTTTCCACAAATTAAACAAAATATTAATGAGTAATAGGAAGATAATGCACCAAGATTACTGCCTTAGCTGTGAATGTACATGCAACTAGGTCTGTTAGACTAGTGCTAGCAGGATAGTCAAGGATCTGGCTAATAGTAGTCTAAAAACTCTGTTGTTTCAAAATACTCTTGAAACAATAATACAACAAGTATTTTGAAAATCAAAATTGCTAGACGCATTGACCAATTTCAGCAGATTTCACTACATCATTCTTTCGTCAAAATAGGGAGAACTATAAATGAAGTGAAGTGGCCGACAGTATTGCAAAGAAGGTAAGGCAGGCTGTGATATTTTTTTTTTTTTTTTAGAATTACAAAGACAACGCAGACGCCACAACACGCACGCACACTCACCCCTAAGAACACACGTACGTAAACCCTATCCCTATGAAGACACCTCCGAAGGATCGAAAGATCCAAACAGATCCGAGAGATTCCCTTGCTGCTTTTCTCTTGCCAATCTTTAGTGCATTCGACAAATTGTAATATGCAGTCCAAGTTGAAGAACTTTCAAGGGGCTTGTTTTGCCCCACCTCTGTACTTTGTCTTTTAAGTAATGTAAATTTTGCAGGGGCAGCATTAAAAAAGATAACAACCAAAATACACCGTTTTCATTTACCTTTTCACTGGCAAATTTAAAACTGGTTTCTTGAGAATCCACATGGAATTCTTGAGAATCCACATGGAACTGAAGCTTGACGATCTCTAGGTGCAGTATCCCATGTTCTCTGTCCATCCAGTCCACATGAACCAAGACCATAAGCATCTTCAGATGCAGTTCCCCATTTTCTCTGTCCTTCCAATATCAAATGGACTTCTGATCTCTGACCTAATTGCCATGTCCTAGATCTCTCATAAATCGAGAGCCTCAAACAGCTCCAAATTCAATAGAGTACCAGACTTGGTCGGTGCTGTACCATGTTGCCACGTGTGCACGTCCCCTTCTCCATCATACCGAGACCAAAGCAAGCAAACCTCCAATGGCGCCACGCCAAGTGTCCTCTATCCCTGTCACACCACTATGCTTTTATTTCCTATATATATTAAACCTCTGCTTCCCTTCCCTGAAACATCTATCACCCAAACCAACCCAAGCAAGCAAAGACACATTTGGCTCACTCACAGTCACTCACTGGAAGCTGCAAGCGACAGCACAAACAGCTCAGAAGAAGTTTGTAGAAGATGGGCAAGCTCTGGACGATCCTCACTCACCTCCACTCCCTTGCAGGGTATGTATGATGTGCAGTTCATCTCATATGATTTTTCAGCTTCTTGTGAATTCAGTTCTGATCGAGTGTGAAAACCATTTTTCTGCTTGTTGTTTATCCCTGCAGGCCAACGGTGATGCTCCTGTACCCGTTGTACGCATCGGTGCAGGCGATGGAGACCCCGTCCAAGCTCGACGACGAGCAGTGGCTCGCCTACTGGATCCTCTACTCCTTCATCACGCTCATGGAGATGGTCCTCGAGTCCCTCATCTACTGGTAATCACTTTTCTGTGACTGATGATTTGCATCCATGGATCGATCTTAGCTTAATCCTCTTGGTTTCTTGTAAAACTTAACCTAAAGATTTGTTTCGAATGGACTCCGTTTGCTTATTTCAGGATCCCGATTTGGTACGAGCTGAAGCTGCTGTTCATCGCGTGGCTGGTGCTCCCCAACTTCAGGGGCGCCGCGTTCATCTACGACAAGTTCGTGCGGGAGCAGCTCCGGAAGCACGGCCTCACCGCCGGCGGCTCCAGCAAGAAGGACGACGGCAAGTCGTCGTCGTCGCCGTCGTCCAAGGACAAGGACAAGCCCAAGAGCAAGTTCCTCGCTTTCGTCACACCCAAGAAGGTGAGCTCCGTCCTCATCCACGATTGTTTTAAAAATATAGGAGTATTTCCTTTCTTTAACTGAAGATGTCTTCGGTGTGTTCTGTCTGAATGTTTCAGGATCATGAAGCTTCCTGAAGCAGAGTGCAGTGTTCCCATCCCTGGATCATGATGTCCTGTAGTGTTTACTCCACTAGATTTGATCTTGTTCTTCTGTTGAAATAGAGCTGTTCGATGTGTGTATGGCCATCCTGTATTTGTGAACATCAACTTTTACATGGAATGGAGACAAAACGACCTTTCGGCGTTTGATGATGTGAATGTGTGAACTTTGTGAATATGCAGTGTTCTGGGACGGACTTTTCACTCTGAATAGTTTCTCTGCTTTCTGTCTGAAAACGGTCCGTTTCTGTTGCTAGGGCCTAAATCTTATGATGAAGTGCAAATCTGAACATTGTCATTAAAACATCGCTTTATATACTTTCCTAAAGGCCTGTCTCTATGGGCCAAAAATCAAGCTCAGCCCCTGTGGATGGCCAGCAAATTCCCAGTGTGTGTGGAAATAGATCTGTCCGATGCGTGTAAGGCCATGCTGTATTTGTGAACACCAACTTTTACAAGGAATGGAGACAAGACGAACTTTCGGTGTTGATGATGCGAATGTGTGAACTTTTATGTCAATATGCAGTGTTTCTGGGACAGACTTTTCACTCTGAATAATTTATCTGCTTTCTTCTCTCTGAAAAGGGCCTGTTTCTGATGCTAGGGCGTCAATCTTATGATTAATATGTGCAAATCTGAACAGAGTCATTCAAACATCACTTTATATCACTTCGGAGACAACCACAAAACATCACTTTATAGTTTCCTAAAGGCCTGCCTCGTGATGTGGACCAAATATCGAGCCAGCCCTTGTGGATGGCCTGCAAATTCTTACTATTTGTGGAAATAAAACAGACTTTCCTGGCTGCTGAATGAGTTCATATCCTATTGTTTCAACATGAAAATATACCAAGATAATTTTTTTTTTTTTGAAAGTATACCAGTTTCTTGGACAATTTCGGGCAATGTTTACTTTGCACCTGTTGGGCGTCTTCCTTTAAGGCACCTTTGTATTGCCGGATTTTTGTTATGTTCCCAATATTTTTCTGTGGGAATGAAATAATTCTTATGAAACTTATGCGAAATTCTGATGGACAAAGGTGACTGGGGCCTAATGTTTCACCAGCCAGGCAAGTGGCAACCATGTAAGTAGGTCATAGTGCATATCTACTGTTGACAGCCTGAAGCTCATCACTTGGCCGGCAAACCATCTGTCTCTCTCCCGCCCCCCATTTGTACGCATCACCATCATCCAAACAAGAAGCATAGGTCATGCCGTCAATTACCATAGGCTTGCAATTGCAAACTAAGGAGGCAAGGGTGCAGTGAATCGCTAGCACCCCTGCAAATGGGGAAGATGTGGACGATCCTATCTCACCTTCACTCCTTAGCAGGGTATGTGATGATGCGCGGTTGTATTTACGAATTCAGTTTCACACCTATGCTCGGCTTGGCCTTTTTTTACACCTACCAACGACCAACCGTGATTCAGTTTTGTAATTTTGGTTCTCTTCCTCTTCCAATGTTGCTGCAGGCCAACTGTCACTCTGATTTACCCCTTGTAAGTTCACAGCAATTTCTACTCTTTTATCTGTAAAAAAATCTAATACTACATGAATTTGGAGCGTTTTTTTATGGAGAATTTAAGATTGATCGACTTTCCTATGGATGACTCTGCACTCTACCTCTACAGATATGCATCGGTGCAGGCGATGGAGAGCTCGTCAAAGCTCGATGACGAGCAGTGGCTGGCCTACTGGATCCTGTATTCATTCATCACACTCATGGAGATGCTCCTGCAGTCCCTGATCTACTGGTAATTTTGTTATTCTGCCGAGTTTTTTTTTCCACTAGAGGCTATCAACATCCAGTGGGAACAGGATCCTGTTACTTAAGTGCAATCGTGGTCGTCTGTATGAATTTCAGGATTCCTGTTTGGTATGAGTTGAAGCTGCTGTTCATGGCCTGGCTGGTTCTTCCAAACTTCAGGGGAGCAGCATTCATCTACAACAAGTTTGTGAGGGAGCAGGTGAAAAGGCTTACTGCCATACAGGCTGCAGGTGATGCTGGCAGCACTAGCAACAACAGGAAAGATGATAAGATCCTTTCTAATTCTCCAAAAGAGAAAAAGTCCAAGAGGAAACTACTTTGTATGGTCATTCCAAAGAAGCTCAAGTTTTGATAAATATGCTAACAAGAAACTTTTAGTCCATTTTATGTGCTACTATATTGTTTTATATGACACCTAGGACAAGTGCTTTGTTTTGTTTGTTTACTTTTGATGTTCTTTGTAAACAACTGCATCATGTAGATGAATTTTGCGCCTTATATTTGTAAATATAATAAATGGCGGTTGACAGTTTTTTTTTTTTTTTTTTTTTTGCGAAGACTTCGAAATTATTTTGGGTACGCTGAGGTACAGGTGAGTTCATAACCAAGAGTACCTTGTCTGTTGTCATGCCATTGGTTTCATTGTCTGCTTCCATTCACAAATTTAAGCATTTGTCTTTCAATATTTTTTTCTCAAGATGAGCGTACTGTCAGTCTGCTTAGTTTTTTTTCGAGAAAGATGTTGGGATTTGTTTTATTTTTTACAGCAAAATGATGGGATTGGAACTGAAAGATTGTACCAGTGGGCCATTGACACTGGGGTTGGTTCAAGGCCTAGGCTTTAGACCCAATAGCAAAGGCATACGGTGGCCCATTAGGAGCAACTCCCAATCAACTAAAATCAATCATCTTTCCCTGGAAAAAAAGTCTACGCTTTCTGTCCTAATTTTCATGAAAATCCGTTTTTCCTCCCTCAACTCCAGAACATGGCAAACCACCTCTCTCAACTTTTCAAACCGTGTATTTGATCTCTCTGGAGCAGTTTTGAAGGCGGTTTTGCAACATTGAAGGGTGATTTTGCAGGGATAGTTGTTTTGTATTTTTCTTTCTTTTTCATTTTGGCCAAATATTTAAAAAATCATATAAATCACGGATAAAATGAAAAATCCAATTTTACTGGACTCCACGTGAGTATATCTACACATTGAACAAATAATATGGTATGCTTTAATACAAATTTTTTTGCTATGAAGGTTTTGACTTTTTTTTTATTTTGCTAAATATTTAAAAAGTCATATTAAATTATAGAAAAATCATAAAATAAAAATTCGATTTTATAAGACTCCACATGAACATATTTACACAAAGAACATATAATATGATATGTTTTAGTATAGTTTATATAATATGGTATGCTTTAGTATATTTTTTATGTAGCTTTAGATCTATACTTTTCTATAATAAATTGAAATAATTCATAACTGGAGCTTCTATAATTATTTTGTTGGACTAAAGCATATTTCCCTATAACAAGTAATAAAGAGAGGACTGAGGTAAAAAAAAACATGCTATAGTTGTTCCCATTTTTTCAATTCACTTTCCCTAAAATAGTTTCACAATCGCTCAAAATCACTACAATCTCCTTCAAACAAAGGAAAAACAAGTAGTATTTTTTTTCTCAATTCTTTTTCTTTCTTCCTCTTCCATTAACGTCTCGAGCCCACATTGCCAAACTAGAGGCAAAAGTGTCGTGCCTCATGCGGGGAGGTCCGCCATTGTCACACACCCATGCCCCCACACTATCTTGTGCCTCTCCCCATGCCAGAAATGTCGTGCACCCGCTTGATCTATCCCAAATTCCCAATTCAATTGCACTCGTCGCCAACGTGACACTAAACATGCCTTGATCCAAGCTAAACCTGGCCGGTAATATCCATGGAGTCACCACATGGGAAGACCTGATGTTACGTCATTTCCGGGTTGAACGATGATCATGGGTCACACCCATTAGTACAATATTTTTATAATAAACGGATAAGTACATAACCAAGTTCAAGTATAAGTTTTTTTGCAAAAAGGAATTCAGATTTTTTTTTGCAGCAGAATAGAAAGATATCAAATAGTTAAATGTACTTAAACATAGTGAGACGATACTAATATAGTTTGAGTAGAGGTACACTACTAGATTATGTGTCTGTCTAAAAAAGTGCTGAGAGGAACATGCCGATGCCTGAAACTAAAACAAAAGTTGATGCTAATTTGTATGAATAAAGTTGATCTGAAATATGTGCATTGATCTTGTAAAAGCCATCTAAAATGCCAAAATTTTCTTGGTGCTAGTGGGGGTTGGGAAGCTTTTTGGGGTTTTTTTGGCCTCTTGATACCAAAGTCCAAAATGGAGAATAGCCACCTTTTTACAAACAAATTTTGGCTATTTAGTTCCATTATGCAAAATTGTGGACTAAAACCTAATTTTTTTTTTGGAATGAAAGGGGAACTAAACACGCCCTAAGACACTAAAATTCACTTAACTGAAACATGAGTTTCCAAAGGAATTGCAAACTATTCCATTTCTGCAAATTGTTTGAACGATGACCCATGGGGTGCTGACCTATTGCTGATGGGCAAGCACCAGCCTCCAAATGATGGGCACCGTCATTTTCACATGATGATGCCTACTCTAGGCCCGAGCAAGCCGGCGCCGGTGTATATCACGAGATGGAGTGTGAGTTGCAATCGAGTGAATAAGGGATGATGATCATCACATATGTGTTAACACTGTTGGGCCTTTTGGTGTCTATGGCCTAGCTAGCAGTGTTAACATATACTCCCTCCATAATTGAAAAAAGAAGACGTTTAGGACAGCCACACGGTCTTCAAAGCGCAACTTTGACTTCTCTTTTTATAAAAATATTTATTAAAAATTATATATGTATACTTTTATAAAAGTATTTTTCAAGACAAATCTATTGATATGATTTTCACATTTCTAAACTCAACGACTTAAAAGTTATTAATGATTTATGTTCCCAATGTTTGACCAAAACCTTTTCCAAAACGTCTTCCTTTTCAACCATGGAGTAGTACATGATGATGATCAAAGTAACACAAAAACATAGCATGCTATTGCAGTCATGCATGTATAATTCTTGTTGCAATGACACTTAGCAATTGCAACACAAATAAACATGAGTGCAACCCAAAATAACCATGACAATAGGTAAAATCAATAGTAGCCAAAAACTCTGTATGGTTGGAATAGCATCCAACAATTGCAACCAAAATCAATACTAATGCATCTCCAGAATGTCATGGCAATGCCAACTAAATGCCACACAATCCTAAAATACTCTCTCTCTCTCTCTCTCTCTCTCTCTAAAAATAAATAACTTTTTCTAAAAAAACAATCAGACAGATTTATGATGCTGGCAAAAGACTGATGTATCCCTCATATTCTTTGTTTTCATGGAGGATATCTCGTGAATTTGGCAGTTACCGTTTGCATGAACTATGATTACCTTTCACATTAGGAGACGAGAGTTTTTAAATCTCGAAAGTTATTCCTTATGGGGTGAGAGTAGACATCAAATAGACTATTGAGCACGTAGAGCTGAGGATCTGGTGGTGAGAGTGTCTTCCTCTGTTCATAAAACTCCGTCTGTTAGTGTTAGCAGATCCAATCAGGGTTTGGCTATTTTGTTTTAAAGTTAGAAAAATTTTGGCCGTCTTTCCAAATGTTTGGATTTTTTTTTGCCAAGGATTTGAAATTACAAGTTTCATTATATGTTTGCCGTGTGACTGTCTGCTGAAGTTCTGAACCCTGACCCAAATAATCCGCTGTAGTTATCTCTTTTGCATCCACTCCATAGCATCGCTGTAGAAATTCAAAAACTCCAAAGTAAACTGCAATAGGAAAAAAAACGCAAGTATTTGTACCAATTGATTGAATAAAATGGCCGGTCCTGCAGCTAGTAATTGATCTGCTTTACCAACGGGAACAATTGGAAATTTTTGGGAGTATATTGTTTGTATCGAAACATGAACATAATAGTAGCTCCGGCAGTTGCACATTGATTGGGCTTACTTGGACCAATGGGTGGGGAACTTTCAATTTTCAAAGATCTGATACCTTATCGGACTGCATGTCCAGACGGGATAGATTGGTAGTCCTACCTGTTTATTGAATATCTGTTCATCTGTTTCAGGTGGCCAAAGTGACATGGTCTCAGGACCTATATAGAGTTATAACCCAATGGTATTTTCATTCACATATATGAATATGCAGTAGATCTTATTACATTCATATACTTCTCTGGAAAATAATAAACTAAATTGCGTAGACACTTAGTAACAGATAGTTTAGGGGACTGCTTGCTCGTTGCGAAAAGGACAATTTGAGTCCTGATTGACGTGACATTAGTTTGTCAGAATGTTGCATTAGAATGTTCATCCACAGCAAGAGGGGTGGGAACAAATTTAAAGCAGCAGGTTCAGGGCAGTGTCAGCATTGATCGGCAATACCAGTGTCTATTTGCAAAGGTAGGGCAGCCTTATGTAGTTATGTGGCACTAGTGAATTGCGCGCGCCCATGCGCGGGCAATGGGCAATGGCCAGATGGATATTGTTGAAGAAAATTCATTGCAGATATGAGATGGTAAAATACATAATAATTATTATAGCACCAAATGTTCACACAAGAACTAAATATTGTTCAAAGTACATGCACATACATCACAAACGGAACTGAAACTGCAGCTCTTAGCCAAATGAGTTCGATGCACACTTATTAGTTATTACAGACAAAACATATCGAGAAGCCTACATGAAAAATGGAATTTCTATCAACCTCTATGCTACCCCAACCCCTCTACACGGAACTCGCGCTCTCTTCTCATCTACGCCGGCGATAGGTGACAGGTGCTGCTTGGTTAGTAACAAAAATCAGTCAAAGAATAATTTAAAACAAACATACCAATGTTTACAGCTGCCTAAAGAGAGAGGCTTCTGATAATGGATGAAGGAGAAGAATTTGAGATGAAGACCATTAATTTTCCTGATGGACTGGCTTGCAACACCGCCATTAGATTAATGTAAAATCCAAAAAGTTCCTTAGAAACCACATGGACATATTGTCTTTACTGTGTTAGCGCAATAACCTGCATCCAAATTTGGACCAACCAGATTGGCTCCAAATTTTGCCACACATTTTTTTTCTGAAACTTGCAAATCGGAAGATTGTAGTAGAGAAGCAATTGAATTCTATATCGTTGATCCTAACCTGTTCATCCTAGGGTCTGTAGATGAACTGGCGGGGAATGCTATAAGCACAGTGGCCTGAAGGCCACCTTTTCTGTGTCAAACTGCAACAGGTGGTCCTCCATCCGATGCCCCAATGAAACCATCACACCATCACCGGTGGCCCTAGGGAGGCAAGAGTAGAAACCAAAGTTAAGATTTTCCATCATCACCTCTAAAGATTTTGATAAAATATTAAATGCAGTTCCCAAAATATTAGCTCAAAATTGTATGGCAACCAAAAGGATGACACAACAGTTCTGTCAAGTCCAACGCTTTGAGGAACAGTGGCATCACTCAATTTAGCAAACAAAAACAACTCAATTTGGTAAACAAAAAACTACATATCCTTCTTTTCCTCTGGTTTGGCAATAGGTTAATTGTCATTACAAATAGGCTGTAGGAGAAACTAATTGTGGAGCGACAACCCTGTGCATCCTGTATGTGTGGCAAGATCAATGGTAAGGTTCAGAAAACAAAGCATTCAAATAAGCTAGAAATTCTAGTACACGCAACATCAATTGGCCAATTATTCATTGATGAAACCATTTATAGTACCATTCAACAACATGAAGCCTGAAAGTGAGGCTACTTGTTTCTTTATGACTTGTAAATCTTAATCATATCAAAGTTATCTAAGTTTTCTTCTGTAAAGAAACAAAATGTCCCCTGGATTAGCAACGGATATATAGCTAAATTGTTGAGAGCATAAAAGGACTTCAATATTATGAGGAGCATATAAACTCTATCCCTTTCCTCCAATCAAGTTTGAGAATGGAAAATAGATTCTTTTCAACTTCAGCACACAAACAACAAAAAGGTAAAAGAAGACACCAATGCTGTGCAACATCCTGCGAGAATAGATACATAGGATATACTGAGGCGGAAAGCATTTTGACCCGACACCGCGAAACATGATTAGTTGTGTGTCTTTAGATTAGTGTTACTCCCTCACAACATGATTTGTAAAATATTGAAAGGAAGCAGCTCATTTTTTTTTCAAAAAAAGAACACTGTAATAGGATAACAAAGTAGCAAAAATGCTAACAACTTTCTTTCCCCAATATCTGCATAGAACCACTACTTGGTGTTTAAACTTGGTATCTATCAATTAAAAATAGTCTTGCAATAAGGACCTTAAGGAACAATTTTTAGTATCAATTAAATAAGCTACTAACAAACATTTGGGAAGGGCCTATAAACGCAATCTATAAGATTAGATGGGAGCAAATTGAAATGCACGGACTAAAGGAAAAATGGGCCAACGAGGGATTTTTACCTTTGGAGGTTCATGAAGCGAGATAGCCTGCATGAAAATTGTGTTATGCGGTTAAAATCTTGCATTAACACCATGGAAGAATATGATGAAATCCAGTTCCCAAAGATAAAATTTAGAAGATGTTACTACCAAACAAAAGGAAAAAAAAACATTGCGATTACTACCAAATTGTGGTACAAGCAACATAGGTGAGATCAACATCTCATCTATTCATTTATAGAGACATGATTATTGTCCAAAAACCATTTGGTGGAGAAACATGAATTCAGTTTCTTGCAAGGGAAACATAATAGAATATCCATATGGCAAATTATATTCAAGGTTGCAAAGTTATACACCATATTCTAGTGGCAGAGTTCATATTGTCTAAAAGAAAAACCATATTTCGGATAGCAAAATTGTACATTTGTACTCCACTTTGAACAACTATAGGATAGTAATCAAAGGATGCTAATCCATAACTATAGTTCAGAAATCTAAAGAAAAATCGAAAGACACTAATATTGTTCACCAAGTAATAAATTACCTTGCTAGCAAGCCCATCCGCCCGCTCTTTGGGGGAGGGAGCTCGTCCGAGACGAAATCATACGCTATGCTTTTATTGATTCAAATTAACTGGTTAAGACCACTTATGATACTTGCGTATTATGTACACATAACGTGAATCAAGAAACCATACTTGGAAGAAGAAGCATAACTGGTACATAATTGGAAGGACTTTTTATCACCATACAAATTTGTATGCACATGTGTGAGAAATTTATGTGTTTTCAATTCCTAAGATGGAATCATCACTTGGCCTCGTGACCGATGCTCTTTTGTTATTCCTTCCCTAGATAAGAGTCATCGGTGGCACTGACTTTCTAAAGCCCAAAACAACGACAAAACCAAGACCAAAGCATCCATGGAAGCATGCAAGCCATCCACCCTAAGCCATCAACACAGCTAGGCTAAAGGAGTTGCTTAGAGGTGGATGTTTCACATGTTTTATGACACTCCCAAGAAACACCAATAACAGAACCAACTCCGAGTGCCCCCTCCTCTCAAACTGAAGTCATCATTGACCGTGCACTCAAGCTCAACGGACTACGCCAAACCGATCATCACAACCAAACATACCTTGAAAGATTACGAATCCACGGTAGCCATAGAATCATGTGACACATGCAGCCCAAGCCATCAACCCGGTCAAGCAAGGAGTTGCTTAGGCATGTATGTATTGCATGACTCAATAATCCGCCACATCCATACATGAGCATAACCGTCCATAAAGTTCCAAAGAAAGCAAGAGCCAAAATCCGGAAAACACAAGCAATGCAAAGAAGAGGAGGAAGAAACGAGGGAAAGGTGACGGTGGCGGCTAGACTGCTATCCGGTATATTCACTGGAAGAGCAAAGCGGCACCGGTCGAATTGGCGATCTGAGGGCCAAGAAAATTTTGAATGACGTGGATAGCGTCGAGCCACGCCGTGGCTTGCTGTATTCATATCTTTTAAATAAATAGCCAAATCCTGATGAGGTATTAAATAAATAGCCAAATCCTAATGAGGTAGCCGAACACAGTTGCATATTTTAAATCCATACAAATATATAATATACCGTAACCATAAATATGTATGAAAGAATACACTAAGCTCAATGATTGATTGTATTTAAAAAAGGCGTGTTTATGCAAAACAAGGACTTTGGGATATTATGAGAGGCGGTAGGGAATGCCATGAAAACACGTATCTCACGCCAACAAATACCAAACCGAACCTTATCAATCCTCACATATTATTAGAGTGCAAGTGGCATAAGCTACAACCTGTTAGGAAAACTGAATAAGATAAGTCTGTGCAAAAAAAAAAGGATGCAACATGCATCATATTTTTTTGATCAAACGACAAGCATCATAATAAGATGGTAAGAAAAAAACACGGTCCAAATTAATAATTCCTCCCAAAAGAATCATCACCACAAACCAAACATTTGATGACTGTTTGCATCCATAAAGTTGGCCAAATCATGGATGCATCGCATGATTTGATGACCGCCATGATCATATTTGGCCATAAAGTTGCGAAAAAAGCATAACTTAAGTGAACAAAATGGAAGGCCTAAAGATGGAATCATCACTTGGCCTCGGGCCGATGCTCCTTTGTTATTCCTTTCCTAGATAGAGTCATCGGTGGCAATCACTTTCTAAAGCCCAAAACGGCGACAAAACCAAGACCAAAGCATCCATGGAAGCATGCAAGCCATCAACCCGATTAGGCTAAAGGAGTTGCTTAGAGGTGGATGTTTCACATGTTTTATGACACTCCCAAGAAACACCAATAACAGAACCAACTCCACCGCCACCTCCTCTCAAACTGAAGTCATCATCGGCCGTGCACCCAAGCTCAACAGAGTCTTCCAAACTGATCATCACAACCAAACATACCTTGAAAGATTCTAAATCCACGGTAGCCATAGAATCATGTGACACATGCAGCCCAAGCCATCAACCCGATCAAGCAAGGAGTTGCTTAGGCATGTACGTATTGCATGACTCGACCGATGCAAATGCTTGGTCAAGGAAATCTGGTACAAGAAGCCAATGTTTAAACTCCATTGTGATGCAATGCTTTCATGGAAGGGGACATTAAAATTTAATACCAAGATAATAGTTCAACAAATCGAAGCATAAAAACAAAGAAACCTGAATATGGATTACTTGCACGCTCTCTCAAGATCGAGGCGAACCAAACAGATGGATCGACCCGGGGAAGGTCGGCGAGTGAAGGAGAGGAGAAGCGAGGGAGAGAGGCTGCCTTCACACAGGGTTACTCGTGCGAGTCCTCGCCCGGCCCGGCCGTGCACTGGCCGCCGCGTGGGGGGGCCCGCCGGCCTCGGGGCCGCCTGGACCCGCCCGGGCCGGCGTGCCTCCACGCCGGCGCCGGAGGGGCGGCCTGAAAGGGCCCGAGGGAAGAGGGGAGAGCAGAGGAGAGAGAGAGAGAGAGAGAGAGAGAGAGAGAGCAACTCAACCCTCGGCGGCAGCCGCCGGGGCAGCCGCCGACCATTGGCCCGGCCGCCCGGCGGTGGGCAGCCCCGTGGTCGATCTAGGGTTTAGGTGAGAAGGCCGCCGCCTCGGCACCGCCTTTGCCAGCGGGGGGGGAGAGAGAGAGAGAGAGAGAGAGAGAGAGAGAGAGAGAGAGAGGAGAGAGAGGAGGCGGAGAGGGGAGGCGGAGCGGGGCGGGGGCAGGAGCGGGAGGAGCCGGGCGCGGCTCGGCGCCTCCCTCGGTCCGAGAGAGACGGAGAGAGGGAGAGGACGAGAGAGGGTGAGTTCTTTTTTTTTTTTTTTTTTTTTTTGACGAGGGAACAGGTATATATTTCAGCCCTGAAGAGCAAGCAGCACCGTCGGATTGACGATCCAAGGGCCAGAAAAATTTCGAACGGCGTGGATAGCGTGAGGCGGGTTTGCTCCACACACAATATTACTTTTAAATGAGAGACCGCCGCCCTATGAATTGGCAGTTGGATGCCCAAATGTTGCAGTTCAACGCTCAAAATCAGTGTAGCTAGTCCTCCCAATCTCCAACCATAACATGTACTCCCTCCGTTCCAAATTGTTAGTTCACTTTTTGGCTTTTCTAGATACATTGATTTTGCTATGCACCTAGTTATACACTATGTCTAGACACATAGTAAATCAAATGAATCTAGAAAAGCTAAAAGTGAACTACAATTTGGAACGGAGGGAGTACGTAATGTACATGCTCCTATTTATCTCAATTGGACTCCCAGTTCAACTGTTTGATATTGTAGCAAACCGAGAGATGCAGTGTTTTTTTTTTTTGTTCAATGTTGACAGCATTTCTTCATGTGTCACAACAGACGGATGGTTGATGGTACCACAAAGGAACACGAAACCAAATGGATTATATGTTTCTAGATATGATATAATAAAAAGTAATCATCAAAATTACAAGATCAAACAGTTTTTTTTTTTTTTTTTTTTTGAGGAGGCACATAACAAATCAAACTGATAAAGATGTTACTGATAGTTTTACAGAAGGATGTGGAAAGTGTCAAAATTGGATGGTTAATTTAATTGTTCAACCTACTCCAACTGCATTAAGTAATAATCAGTAACATATTTATCTCACTATTACTATAAATGAAGGCTCCAACCCTACTTTAATCCTCTTTGGATGTGTTGCTAAAAGATAAAATTTAGAAATTCTAACAAAAATCTGAGACATCTAGCCATCTACTTGGCATTTGGTAGACTGTAATAGCCTTCCCTAAACAATTACCTATGCATTATGAAAATGTTCTAAACAGACCTCTAAATCTTGATGTAAATTATAGACAACTATCATAAGAAAAATAACCTAAACTAACACTTTAATCTTCTTGAAAAGTACATATTTATACATGCCATTATGAAAAGGGATACATAGCAGCCCCTAAATTTGTATGGGTACTATATGTTAGTGGCTACTATATATTAATTCTTGTAAAATACTCCCTCCAACTTAAAATAAAGTGTCTTAAAAATTAAGGACATATTATGGGGTATACTAATAAACTTCAGTTAATCCTAGGGATATATTGTTGTTTCCATATTTGGGTTGGTAATAGATATGAGGGGTAGATATGCATGTGAGTGTTGTCTTTTTAAACTAAGTTGAGGTGATGTCCTCATCAATTTAAAGCCACACCTAAAAAAAATAATTTGTCACCCCTATAAAACCGATTTGTAGAGACGGCTGCAAACCGCCCCTACAAATCCTCAATTTATAGCGACCCTGCATAGGTGTGGCTAGCCTAACGGCCTCTAGAAAGGCCAGGACCAGGAACTGCCCGTATACACATAGTGGCCGCCTGGCGTAATGAGTGCTCAACAACATAATGTTCTAGATGTCCTCATCAATTGCAAGATTAGAATAGTTTGTTAGTTGGATTATTATAATCTATACTCAGTCCATATTCTTTTTCTTTTCTTTTGAGTAATACTCAGTCCATATTCTTAGGATGCTGCTGAGTACCAAGGCAGCTGACCATTACGAGTGTACTACTCATCATTTGCATGGCTATTACGATGGTGAGCTTAGGCCACGGGCAATCAAGCATGCGTAGAAACACAACGAGACTAATTAGACAGACGCCCCAGCTTATTAATCCTCCTCGCCGCTAAATGCCAAGGCACGCCTATCCGTAACCCTCTGATGGCACGCATATACAGTAATTTGCTCCAACCTTTACCACTATATTTGTAGCCGATTCTCCCGATCTTAACCAAATCCCGGCGGCTGCATGCTCATCACTGACTGCAGCTCTGATGGAACAACAGTTTTGGCCAATAATAAAGAGGTTGAGCATGGGCAAATGCAGAAGAGCTGAATCAGGTCTGTATCCCGGACGTAATGCCATGGACATGGTCAATTGGTCATGGCCTCGCCGGCGACGATCGAGCCGATGACAGAGACCAGACAACCGTTTTATTGCATATCATGGGCAGCCCGCAATGTAAAGCAACCTTTGGTCGTCTGTAGCTTCAGAGAATTGAGCGCCTTTGATGCTGGTCAAATCACGGCACTTTGGGAATTGAAGTTGGAACAGCAGCTCTACATCTTGCCGTGGCATGGCCTTGTCGCCGCCCCTACAGGCACATGCCACCCCACGCATGCATGCTCCCACATGACGAGTTCTGGGAACCTGGGTTTCAATTCCATCCATTCTTTGATGCCGTGTTCTATTCATCTGTCCTCGTTCGTGTCTTTGATGAGCTTCATGCAATGCGCCCCCATATGGCGCCAAACCATTGTCCACTCATATACTCACTTCATTATAAGAAGGTTTGGCTTTTCTTGATACATAACTTGGGCTTGTGCGTTTCTAGCCCTGTTTTGAAGTTCAATGATGATTTTAACCTTATTTTTTAAACCTTTTTGATTTTACCCTTACAATTTCAAAATGAAGAGAGACTTTACCCCCCTGCTCGGTAAAATCCATGGCATTAACTTTTGAATAAAAGGACAAGTTTGCCCATATGTTTTTACCCCTTCAAGCAAGTGGCAATGACACAAGCAACAAGTGAGCAACAGATTAGAGAGGGGATTAGAGCTGGGATCTCACCTCCCTAGAACAGATTAGAAAATGAGTCAGAGTAGGTGTAGGGGAAGGTTCAGCTGCCTGTCGGGGGAGGGAGGTAGGTGCCACTGGTCCAGGGAGCCATGAGGCGGGGCCTAACCGCCGCCCGCCGGATCGGGAAGAGATGTGCGGCGCGCGTGCCTATGAGGAGGCCAGCCGAAGACCCGTTGTGAGGTGCTGGGATCGCGAGAGGAGGGTATTGGGAGGGAGAGCAGGCGCTAGGACCCACCGCTAGTAGGCGCCACTCGCAGGGGCGCTAACAGCGAAACCCTAGCCTCCGCCATTCTTCCTATGTTCTTGGGTCCCGAGCTCGAGCATTGGCCGAGCCTGCGAAGAAAAGGTGTGAGGGTATGCATGTCTTTTGGTGTGGGTGCTTTTTCTATTTTTATTTTGTATCATTAAATTTGCCCAAGTCTCACGGTGTTAACAAGTAGGGGTAAACGGCTGCTTCAGTTCAAATTAACAAGGGCAAAATCACAAAGTTAAAATAACAGGGGTAAAATCACCGTTGGAGTCTAGAGCGGGGTAGAAACACCAAATTCACTAATTTTTACTAGACCCTCATATGCACCACTCTAGATATATAGTAAAAATATCTTATAATTTGAAATGGCAGAAGATCTGGATATTTGGCACGCAATCTCAAATTCTCAATTCATGTGCCCTTTAGGATTTGACACTCTGACCCTCAGTTCATGCCAACGATTTAACTACTGGTAAGTTGTACTCCCTCACTCTATTCATAATTTATTTCAACTTTTTTTGATAGTCAAACCATCTCAAGTTTACCAAAAAATTAAAAAGACAATTACAGAAGAGAGAATTATACTGGTAGTCCCTAAACTATTCCCCTCGTCTCGTCTAGGTCTCCCCGACTATAAAAGTGCACATCTGACTCCCTAAAATTTCAAAGTTGTGTCATCTAGGTCCCCTAACTATGAAAGTGCACGTGCGGATCCCCTGAACTTTCAAAGATGTGTTATCTAGGTCCAAATCTTTCCACACCACACCATTCCATTCTAGGTGGCATGCCACGATGGCAAAGGCTGCACGGTCCATGCCACATTTTTACAAAGAAGTCCCTAGGAATCTCCCAATCCTCATTTACATGAACAGTAACATCCACAAAAACATGTCGGATGGAACACATGTAACTGATGAAATGACAAATTCATATTGATGCATAGTTGTACATAACTTCCAGTATTTTTTTTGGCATGTAGCCTAATACTATTACATCAGACCCATCCATCATAAACCAAAGTCATCAAGTTCATAGTTTGCTTGATGTTAATTATACACAAAAGATAACAATTGGCTTGTACCTAATACCATTGCATCTGACCTAGCCAACAAAATCCTAAGTCATGTGTTGATATGAAGTGGATCATATCATTCTTAATTGTGTTGATCTTGGGGTTGCATCGACAAAGGAGCGGAATAGAAATGTGCAACGCAAAGGTATAACCTAGGGCATTCCATTTCACCGGTCATAGGTGTGTAGAGAAGTTTTTGGCCCGGTTTAGGATAGATGGTCGTATTATCAAGAGGGTCAAACTTGGTTGCATATCGATCATCTAGTGCCACTTGAGCGATCTAACATTGCGACATGCTAGGATCGAGTGCCGCGGTGAGTGCAAGTGAAAATATTTTGAAAATGGGGAAGCGAGAATCACATCTATTTTGAGACGGAGGGAGTAGATGACATCCTGTGCAAAGTTAAGGGACCGAATACTATTTTTTCTCAAAATTGTACTATGTGTTGTGTGAAATTAAGCCTGCTAGCTCCTGCTTGCTAGTACTCCTACTCTACTCCCAGGTATATACTATGGGTGTGTTTGGTTTGTTGGCCGGTTGAAGCCTGGCTCCAATTCTTAGCCAGGGCAGATCTAGTCCGGCCCGAGGAAGAAGGAGGGCTGTTGTTTGGTTCATTGCGTTCTTTGAGCATGGCTATGATAAGTTGGTGTTTGGTTACTTAGCTTGGATTGCATACGGTTACCTCTTCTCGATCGGGTGAATTAACCCCCTTTGAGGCATACATCAAAACAGCCGGTGAGCAACAATAGCAGTGCCGCACTTTCAGGGGCAGCCCGGTCTTGGGATGCTTTTGGCCGGTGGAGTGGTGGGGCCTTGGCGGCTGGAGTGAGAGCCACCACGGATCTTTTGCTTTCGCGCCACAATGCAGGCTTGGCGATAACCTTCTTGTGTCGGGCGGCGTGGAGGAGCAGGAGGTCGTTCTGGCGTCGCGGGCGCACGGAGATGTCGAGGAACGGAAGAAGTCAAGGTCACGGTCCTTGAGCATCCGCCCGGGCCCGGCCGAGCGCCTGAGTCACAAGACGCGAGCAGCGGCGCTGCCTTGCCATGGGCATCGTACCTCAAGCGACCCCATGCCGCAGGAGCGCCCGCCTACCCCGCCGCGTGAGACGAGGCACCACCACCGCCGAGGGCGTGGTCGCCGCCGCCAAAGGTCGCTTAGCGGCGCCCAGCGCTGGGCGTCCGCGCTTGGGACGGGGCTCGGTGTCGCCCCTCCACCTACTATGGCGAGCCCATGGCGCCTGGGGCCGGGCGAAAGCAGAGAACGAATCGGGCGATACGTGAGGCGAGCAGAGAATGAATCGGGCGACGCAGAAGTGAGGAAGGAGCGGTAGGAGACGCGCGCGGTCGCTCGGCGGAGCCATGCCCCAGAAAAACGTCGGCCGCCGGGGTTTTTTTGAGCCTGACCATCTCGCATACGGAGGCTCCCTGGGCCTGGCCAAACGCTGCGAAGTTGGCCCGCGTTTGGGCCAGAAAACCAAACACACTCCGATGACTGTGAACCACTGTCTCCAGCTATGCATACCTACGGGTAGTAGGTATCAGTAAGGGTGGCAGCAGGCAGGCTGCATGTACGCGGTAGAGTTTGAGTTCAACTCGCTCGCGGGAGGCCTGCTGCGTGCTCTAATTTTGCAGGCCGGTGAGCGAGCGAGGTCGGCACAGAGCAAGCAACCGTGCGTTTATTCTCTTTCAACTGACGTCCATATCGCTCACCTGTGGACCGCGGTGCAAGGTAGGTGTATCCATCCCCGACGATGTATCTTGCCGGTTTCAGTTTACGAGAAGGAATTAAGATTAGTCAAAAGCTTACACCAACAAGAAATGTACGTTACTACTGTACATGTACATAGGAGTATTATATGATCCGCCTCACCATACTGACGGTAAAAAAGCGGATAAATAAAAACGGCGGTTAGCACAATTCAAAGGTACTAGTAAGCTGTGATACACGTAGCCAGTAGCCTTCGTCTCCGATAGGACTTGGCAGTTTGCGTGCAGGCTGCTGCTTCTGCTTTTGTTGCAGGCATTCAAGTCGATCGCCTGTCTGCCACCTCGCTCGTCTCACTGGCCGCTGCCGTGGAGAGGTGACGGCCGCGCTGACCACCGCACACGGCACCGGCCACACCGGTCGTCTCAGTGTGCCTGTGCCTGTGCCTGTGCGGCTGCACTGAACACGGCAGTCCATTCAAATCTGCTCAGCTAAACCTCACCTGCCCCCAACCCTCCCCAGCGTCCTACGCTCACGTACAACCAAACGGAAAATGAAAGATACTGCTGGCTGAGAAGGGCAAGGGCCGTAAAGCTTGGTTCACAAAAATTATCAGCTAATAATTCCCGCGATCAATATATATACTTTATAATCGAAATTTTGCTGCTATAGCGCTAGAGCTTCATGCATGTTTCTCTCTGGACCTCAGTTTCCGAGAACCACAGCTGTTTTCCCCACGCTGATTTTCTTTTTTCTTAAAAAAGAAGAGGTTTCCCCTGTTTTCCACGCTGCTTATTAATAAGAACAGTTTTGTCCTTAACTAATAACTTAAACAGAAAGAATGTGAACGCCGGTTTCTTGTTTGAGTAAGTGGAGCACTTCTTTAGGCCCTCCACAACGTGAAGCTTGAGGAACACAAGAACAGGAGAGAGGTGTACCAGCTCTAGAAAAATAAGGAGTGGCAAGTAGTTGCGTCGGTTGTTACTAGTGCCAAGTTAATAGAATAGTATTTCTTCCTTTTCTTTTTTGCTTCTCTCTCAACACCAGCTTATCCTAACACAATACTTCATGATGGGTCCCATAGTGATTCCTCACACTACGGCATTTTCGGCATCAAGCTTGTTTTCTGTGGTGCCATTTCCTTTTCTTTTTGGCACTACTCCACATTGTGGAGGAATGTGGAGGGCCTTAAGGGAAATGGTAGAGCCTGTGACATGCATTAAATTTAATAGTTTAATTTAAATATGAATAAAACAGGGAATAGATTCCCTGTAAGGTTGTTAGGAGTTGCTTCTTCCTTTCTAAAAAAACATTCTCGTTTCCTAAAATGGCAATAACTTTTATTATTGAACAAAAAATATTTAAAAAAATCCAAGCTTTTTGCGTTGTGACCAATTAGAGCAGCGAGCTTCGGGACTCTCCCGTCCGACCTGGGTTCAAGTATGGCACCTTCTTATTGTGAAAGTTATAGGAGGGTCTTCTCCTATAATCCAGATTTTTTAATATATTTAAGAAAATGGTAATATTTATGGTACATAGTATCATTAGATAGATCGCTCAATATATTTTTTATAATATATTTTTTATAAATATAAATGTTGCACACACTATGTATAAACTTAATTGAAGTTGAAAAGTTTGACCACAACCACGACTTTTTGTAGCGAATCTTTTTTAGGGGCGGTGGGAGTAGTATCTTATGATATTCTTTTCTACGTCATATTGACCGCTACAACTTTGCTATATCAATCATGTCAGCATTTGAAGTGGTTTAGAAACTTCTAAATTTAACTTCCAAACCTAAAATTTAAAACACAAATTTTCTCTAAGCATATGAAACAGAAAATCTTGCTTACTCTAATGTTATAGATCACGTCGAAAACTATGATTTTTAGTGTAGACTATGCTAAAAATCCAAGAAATAAGAAATCTTCTATTTGGAGAATTTTGCCATCCATGCAGTGATAACAATCACTCTGAGAAATGAGAAATGAATCGAGATGCTAGCTAGGAATAAAGTAGGTCGTAAATAGAAGCTGCAAAAAGAATACGTCATTTAGCTTTTAGGTTCAACTTTTTTTGGTCATAAGCGGTTTATAAGTTGTACCAAGTAATATATATATATATTGTGCACACACTTTATATGCTGGAGAGTAAACAAAAGAAACAGAATTCTAATTAAAGTCTAATAGATTGACGTGCCAGCTCGATCGATCATGCTCTAGCTACTTGATTTTGATCCATCTTTCCTATCCTTATTATCTTTGCAAAGACCAACTGTAGGAAGATGCTCTCTAGGAAGATTTTGATTTGATCCATCTCTTTCATACTGTAGGAAGATTAGGCTCTCTAGATGACGTGTCTCAGCGATGAATACAGCCACCAGTGACGACGACGTAGCCTCGCGGGGTTGGACCTTTGTAGTAGTTGCTTCAACTTCAACACCCTCGCACAGGTTGGTCAGAGCCGTTTATACCACCACCAGTAGTAGAAATAAAATCTGAGCACTTAGCGGCTTTAACGATGGAGTGGCCTTTATTTATTTTTTTATTTACTGCAAGAACGACACTGTAGGCGGTGCAGTCAATTCTCAACTTGGGAACCGAGCGGTGCGGTTATTGTTTGGTGGCCGCCGAGCCGTCCGTGATTCTCGATCTGCCTCTGGGGTCACCACCGTGTAAAATAAAATGTACCAGTGCTACCATTTTTCTATATAACGCAATGACGCAACGAACATACGCGCATACGTGTCTGCTAATTGCAAGCTTAGCCCACCTGGGGTGAAACCTAAGTACGCAGCATGCATGCAGTTGACACAAGTTTGTGTAAAAGTTAGTGTAGTACTATATATATATATATATATATATATATAGTCGTTTTTTTTTTTGAAATGTACTATATATATAGTCGTTAGTGCAAGATCTAGGTACCATGCGCCGCATGTGCATGCAGGGGCTACACAGATGGAGCGACTCTTAATTGCTCAGATGCCCGGCCGGTCGCTTAATTAATTTCTATGTAGCTAGCGCGGAACACTCTAGTACTCAGATGAGATGAGGTGGAACTGGAGCAAGCATGGGCGAGACGACGGTATGGGCCGCGTTAATCATCATCAGTTTCAGGCGTGAAAAGAGTACGTGCTGGACTATACGCACACAGCCCGGCCGGCCGTGACAATGGTGTACATATGTGGCTCGGCAGCATGGCTCGTGACAGCGGCGGCGATCATCGTCGGCGCCGCGCCGGCATTTACTCCGGCCACCGCGCTACCTCTCTATGGTCGTCGCTGTGCATGTCGATCGCCCCATCGACACCGTCGCCCGCCAAATCTAAATGTTAATTATTTGATTGTTTCAATAGTGTTACGTGAGAGACAATAAACTGAAATAAATTGAAATAAATTGAAATAAATAGAGTGATCTATGGCACACTGTACATGATGCACACTGAACGACCATGCATGCATCCGGCCGCCAGGGATGAAGTGAATAAGAGGGGTCTATTCGATCATCTTGCTTGCACACAGTATGCAAGTAACATCAAGAGAGAAGAGCGAAAGATCGTGTTGTGGACTAATACTAGTATTAGTATTTATTGTATAGTTTATTTTCTCCTACAGGTGCAGCAACCCCCACCCACCCATCATCATCACCATTATAATATTTTCCCTCCCTCCCCGGCCTGCCCAAACAAGTGAACAACCTCTCCAGAGTCCAGACTCCGGGAGGAGGACACCCAGGCACCCATAAATACTCCGCCACGGCCTCCCACGTCTCCGCCACCCTCCCCTCCTCCAGCCTGCCGGTGGCCGTCGTACCTTCATCCCCAGCTACAGCTAAAGCTGCCGGGATCGGAGGAGGAGCTAAGGCCGGCCAGGCATCCATCATCGATATATCGAAGAGCAACAAGATGAGCAAGGAGTGTGTGGTGAACGCGCTGCTGAGCTGCTTCATGCACGTGGGCCTGGCGCTGGTGCTCGTCGTCTACCTCCCCCGTCGCCTTCGTGTGCCGCCTCCTGAAGCGCCTCTTCGTCCGACCCTTCGCCAAGGGTGAGGACCTCCGCGGCAAGGTCGTCCTCGTCACCGGCGCCTCCTCCGGCATCGGCGAGGTCAGTCGTCTTCCATGGCCAGCTTTTTGCTGCTGCCTTCACATGCATGTCAGTCTCAGTTACTATTGACTGCTACTACACGCCAGCTCCGACTACAGACAGTGACTTTACTACGCCTGCAACGTTGGGCCCATCCAGTTTTACTACGCCTGCATGCATGCATGTACTACGTGCACAACTTTTATAGATTCTCAAACGTACTAAACCATCTCTACCGCTACTCTTTCGGCAAACTAAAAAAATCATCTAGCTTGTTTCAACTTTACATGTTTATAACTTTTTGTTTTCCTTGTTTCAAAAAAAACTTTTGTTTTCGTTTTTAAAACACTTTTTACATAAATACAAATTGCATCGGTACTATATACACGTCCTTGTTGTTAATTAGTGTTTGATGATGGGTTTGGGTCACTTGGGGCGCGTGTGCCACGAAGTGTTTGTGACCATTTTTCCGGACTGAGGTGGTGGTGGTTCAACTGCGTGCAATGCATGCGTCTTTCAAATCGCATGCTATTCTTCTGGGATTGGTTGGTTTGCCTACTTTAATTTTGTGCGGTGTGTGAACCTAACCTAGTACTCATACAAGAAGAAGAGAAGGTAATCAAACAAAGCAGTTGTGGTGGGTGGGTACGATACTAATTAGTCGCCTTTAATTTGACTTATTAAGAAACACACTAATCCAACAACTCGTAGCCAATTAAGCTGGCACACAACCTAGATAGAAGGCTAGGGTATGAACTGGCATCTGTAGCGACTGCGACGTACTCCAATTAAAGTAGCGGATTATCCAATTAAATATAAAAACTCGTACGTATATGTGCACGTGTTATTATCACATATAAGTACTACTAATTTGTGTTTTCCAATTTGCTTAGGTCTGTGTGTTTTTAATCCGCATGCTCTTTGTTTTGTCCAAAATATTCTTTTTAAAGCCTTGTCTAGTTTTTTATCGGCCTTTTATCTGATTGCATGTACCTAGCACTTGAGACGAGCAAATAAAATAAAAAGAAACAGATCTCACAAATGATATACCAATATATTTGCCTGCCGTTCATATATGAATATAGTTTCTCTTTCTTGCGGTTACATACGTTCCTCCAATTTAATTTAATTCCTATATCCTGTTTGTTGAAAACCGACGACACATGAAAAATCAATCTCTCATCCTACTCACACACGCACCTAGAGCGTTGAAAGCTATTGTAGCTAGCATGCACCAACTCGATCTACCACCTGGCCAATCAAATGGTTGCCCCTAGCTAGCTTCAAGACCACATATTGATTGACTCCTGTCTTGTTCAAGAATCAAGATTAAAGGGGTCCGCCACCACGTAGTACGTGTATATTGTTGCGCCCAGCTGTTATCTGCAATCCTGTGTCGCTGTACGGTGGACCCTGCCGGCCTGACCCTGCGGGGAGCCAGAATAATAAAGTTTAGTGGCTCCCAGCCGGTCGATGGAGGCATCACACAAGTAGCTTGCTGCATCACGGATATGCAGAGTGTGTGGATACTCCTAGAGATAGACGTACATAGACTCTACTGTAGTGCCACGGATTGCTACCTCCGGCTCCATGTGACTCTACAGTCACGGGAATAAAGCCCATTCATGACCGGCACCCTGATGAACGACGCATCAATCCGGGCATATCGATCTCGATAGTCAGGACAAAACAAGGTGTACTACATATCATGTACTAGTTCGAGTACTGGCCGGCCGGGACTAGCAACAGTACTACAATTAATTAGTGGGAGATCGATTTGATGACTCGTCGTTATAGAGTATCATATATAAATAATATATGTTTCGGTTGTTCAATCTTCTTTGATGATGAATTTTCAGCACCTGGTGTACGAGTACGCTCGGCACGGCGCGTGCGTGGCGGTGACGGCGCGCACGGAGATCGCGCTGCGCGCCGTGGCCAAGACGGCGCGTGACCTGGGCGCCCCCGACGTCCTCGTCGTCCCCGCCGACATCACCAAGGTCGACGAGGCCAAGCGCGCCGTCGAGGAGACCGTCGCGCACTTCGGCAAACGTACGTCTATATATTGCTCTTTAACCTGTGATGTGATCACACCGCCCTACGTGCTTTATATTTGCTTCCCAAGTGTCTAGGTAGATAAGAGTAGTGCTGGTAGTACTAACTAATAACAACACATTTACGAATGGATCTAAAACAAGGACACGTCACGTGGGCAGTAATACACGCTGGCCCAGCCGGCCGGAATTGTCACTGCCAGTACAACAACACTCGTTTATACTAAGCTGATGAGCTGGCTTAAGTCATCACTAATTACAGTCCTATCTCGACTGCATGCACTTGCAACAAGGTACTGGAGTAGCCTGCTACGTACCAAGAGTTTCTTACTTTTTTATTTTACAGAAACACTTATGTTATTGGCCGACTGAAAAATGTAAATTAGGCAAGTAGGTCCTTAATCAATTCACTAACTGTATAGCGTGTTAATTCAGCGCTAAACACATCTTTAGAGCTTATTTGTTTTCGATGTGTAGTTTTTTGGCTTGAGATCTCTTTTGGCTTTTTGGTTGAGAAGCTGACTTTCTAGATTTTGGCTTTTACTTGTTGGCTTATTAGTTGCTAGTAATTTTTCTAATAATTTCTTAGTTTCTCAGTACTTACACCAGGAACAAAAAAGAACTACTTACATATAATACGGTGAGTCATTGGTAGCTGAGGGTACCTGATGGTCCATGATCATGTGACAGCAAATCGCTTTCAGGGATAGTTCAGTGAATCAATGTCATAGCAGCCAGCAATTTGGTTGAAAGCAATGTTAGATCTACTTACAGAAGATAGCAAGTCATATTAATTGCTAGCTCCTACAACTTATATACATACCTTGTTAATTCTTGTTCCATTCTGTCAAGTAATTTAAAAGTTTCTTATCAACAAAAACAGCAGATCGAACTAGGTGCAAACACTCTTTTCATTAACCACCTACTCTGTGTGAAACTGTCCTTTGCCAGTCAAGTGGACAAAACTGGTTTTCAACACACAGTTAGCAAAAATAATTGGCCAGCAGCTAGCTGTCTTTGTTGGATAGTGAAATAAAGCTGCCAAAACATGTTTCACATTCGGTTTAGAGCTTTTTGTTTACAGTTGACATAAAATATATATCAAATACTGATTATGAAGGAATGTTTTCACAGTGAATCACCTGGTGGCCAACGCGGGATCTGGTCCAGCTGCTTTTTGAAGAGATCACCAACATAACCGCCTTCCATAATGTGATTGTAAGACATCAACTCAATCAGTTTCTACATACAGATTGCTATGCATATATAGTATTTTCCCTCCTTTTCCAAAAGCAAAGAGTAGGATTTTCCGACGCTGAAAGCACTAATATGGCACCTTTATTTCATTTGAGAACTGAACCTATAGATATGCGTCGCACTCAAGCACGTCCCTTCTTAATATGATGCATTATATCCACTTAACCGCCATGATATATATTCTTTCCAATACTGACAATGGTGCTAACGGTCCAGTGCTTGGATTTAGTGCCTACAACGCTACAGACAGCGAATTAAACCAGTTGGCTCTCGATTTCGACTAATTAGATCACTTCTTTTTTGAGTCAATTTGGTCAAAATCATTTTCATATCTATGACTTGTTGCTCGCGCTCACTTGTTTTCGATCGGCTGACTTTCATCGATCTCTGTATTCTGAACATTCCTGTCTAACAAATGTGCATGATATATGTGTGGCTGCAGGATCTCAACTTCTGGGGTGCCGTGTACCCGACCTACTTCGCCTTGCCGTACCTCAAGGCCAGCCGGGGCAACATCGTGGTCACCGCCTCCGTCGCCGGCAGGGTCCCGACAGCCAGGATGAGCTTCTACAACGTAAGCAGCAACCTGGCCTATTATTAATCCCTGTTACTCAATCTAAGAACATAGGCACGGTCAGCATAAATTCAGCTCACCAAACACTAGCTTGTTGGTGTACCAATCATGGATAGATGAATCTGGGTTGGCAATCTAGAATGATCGAGCTCACATAATGTAGTTCAGCTACCGAGCTAGAGCTAGGTCGTCAGAGCGATCCATGTGTCGCATGGTAGCTATGTCAGTCGGTAGGAATCAGCAGGGTGCCGGCGACCCTACATCTACATGAACATAATGAAATTCTTTCGACAGATTAGCCATGGATTTCAAACTGACTCAGATTTTTTGGTTTTGCATATATACATATAATTTTGCAGGCAAGCAAAGGTGCGGTGATACGGTTCTACGAGACCCTGAGGGCTGAGCTGGGGACCCACGTCCGCGTCACCATCCTGATGCCCGGCTACGTCGTCTCCAACCTCACCAAGGGCAAGGGCCTCCAGAAGGACGGCCATGTCGGCATCGACGAGGAGGCCCGCGACGTGAGCTCCATCTCCTCCTCTCCGATCACCTTTCCCAGCCGTTGATCGAGGAGTTGAACTAATAGCTAGCGTTTGATTTGTCGTTCAGATCAACGTTGGGCCGATGCCGGTGGGCAAGGCGGAGTCGCTGGCGGAGGTGGTGGTGGCGAGCGTGCGCCGGGGGACTACTACGTGACGTGGCCCGGCTGGTACTGGCCCTTCCACATGGTCATGTGCGCGGCGCCGGAGCTGCTGGACTGGTTCTCCAGAGCCTTCTACGTCTCCAAGTCCGGCGAGCAGGACGGCGGCGCCGCGCTCAGCAAGAAGATCCTGGAGGCCGTCGGCGGGAAGAAGTTCCTGTACCCGAGCACCATCCGCTCCCAGCCCGCCATGGAGCCCGCCATGGCAGCTAACTGACTGACTGAAGAATGAACTCGTCAACATGTTAGCCACACATTATAAAGTTATTATATATATAAATGTATGGTCTGTTTCTCTGTTATAGTTGGATCAACAAGGCTGGGTAAAATTGAAATGGGTGTGCGTCCGATCAACGGCACTGTATTTTTTATTCTTTCATTTTTCATTTTCTCTACCTTTTCTCTTCCTTTCATCATTTACTACAAGTGATCAATGTGTGAATTAATACAAATGTTTATTGGTGGTTCATTTGTACGCCCCGTAATATTGGGGGTCACGATAGCATCTATTTGTTGATCTCAAATGACATCTTCTCACTTTCTAAAAAAAAAAAAAAAAAAAAAACGACATCTTCTCAATACTCCGTCCACAAAAGAATATAATTATATGATGGGTGGACCTAGCGCTCGGACGTCCTACGGACACCGTTTCCATCGGACGCTCCCGCAACGCAGCCCAAAATCCGTTTCCATCGGACGCTCCCGCAACGCAGCCCAAAAAATCGACGCCGCCCAAGTAAAAGCACTCCCCCACCTTCTGCTCCCATCACGTGCTTCTGCTCCCTCCCCCCGTGGCACTGATTTTTTTCCCCAACTGCTCGGTGGCGTTCTCTTCGACCAGCGCCAGCGCCGCCATGATGTTCCCCAATGTCCCCGGCGTCAACAAATCTGATGCTCCACCGCTAGCAGCTCCCTCGCCGTGGTTTAATCCCCACCATGCTGGCTGTCACCATCGCTGGCCGTGCCGTGCACCCATCTCCGACGTGCAACCATATCAGAGCAAAATGTTAAGCAACATGTGAAAAAAAGCCAGGGCGATTGCAGCATAACAATGGATTGGGCGACACAGAGGATGGAACATGTTACATCGACAGTTTGCAACATGAGAAAATATTGCAACATATTAAAAATCGATTGCCACAAACATCCATAAACAAATGTTGCAACTCTGAGAACCGATAGTTGCAACATCGAAAATAACATGTTGCAACAATCTCAAATCAATGCTTGCAACAATAAAAAAAAATATGTTGAGATGTTGCACCACATCCCGTCGACGACAATATTGCAACATATTAAAAATCGATTGCTGCAACATCCATAAACAAATGTTGCAACTCAAAAACCGATAGTTGCAACATCGAAAAACATGTTGCAACAAAATCTTAAATCAATGCTTGCAACAATGAAAAAAAACATATGTTGCAACATCTCAACTTGACGTTTGCAAAATATCTCAAATTGCCGGTTGCAACAACTTAAAAATTGCAACATCGAAAACACATGTTGCAACTCTGAAAAATCGATAGTTTGAACATCAAATCTAACATGTTGCAATGTAACAAATCAACAGTTGCAACATCTCACAAACAACAACTTCAACATCTAAACATACATATTGCAACATCCTGGGCACCGTGCACACATGGCGGCGCCAGCGGTGCTGCCCTGGAGGAAGACGTTGTTGAGGGCAGCCTGATGGAGCGGGACAGTGGCGCGCCGGCCTAGAGGTAGGCGATGTTGAGGGACTCCTCCACGACCTAGTAGACCTCGAACACTCGCCGCCCGGCACGTGCGTTGTCGCGGCGAGGTCGATGAGGTGACGCGGGGAGCAGATTTGTCTCACCAGCCGCGGACCAGACTCGCCACACGTCACCACACACTGATGTCGCGCCGCCCGGCGGCGGCGAGGGCCCCCATGCAGGGAAGGGCGCCTGGGCGTCCCCAATGGTGGCTGCGAGATCCGGGGGCGCGCAAAGTGCGGGAGGCCGAACTCTGGCCCTGCAGCGAGGCGGTCCCGCCACCATTTAGCGAGCACCACGGCACTAAGCGCCCGGCACCGGGTGGGAGTAGGCGGCGCCATGCCATGGCCAGCGAAGCGTAGCGAGGAAGCGGCGGCCAGTGACCGTGGAGCAGAAAGGGGAAGGGATAAAATAAGTTAGCGGGCAGAGCATCCGGAAAGTGAAAGAAGGGGCGGTGCCGTGGGTCGGGCCCGTGATTAGATTAAGCGTCCGATTAGATTAGGGCGCACTAATCAGAAACATTGCCGTTATATGATACTGCCAGTGAATCTGATTCAAATTTGACCAAGTTTATATTTATGGTAAATAGTATAAATATAATTAGATAAATATATTGTAAAAATATATATTCTATAACTGACTATAACTAATCTAATGATATTGATTTTGAATCATAAGTATTAATATTTTTATATAAATTTAGTTAAACTTTAAAATGTTTATAACCTTTTAAAAAAATAAGTTGCATTTTTTTTGTTACGCAGCAAATATATACAATTTTTTTTTATGTATTCGCACCACCCTGGCCCAAATACCGACACCCACTCCCAACTGTAACAGCCCACGGCTGCATGAAACTCGTCAGCCCAGCAGCCAGAAGCATCAACGCACGCAGCAGGCTTGTGGTTTAGCGCGGGATGGATCAACAGGAGCCGGCTGGGTGAAATTCAAATGGGTGCGTCCGATCAACACTCTATTTTTTATATTGATTTTCTTTTTCATTTTCTCCAACGTACCCTTTTCTCTTCCTTTCATTTACTAAAAGTGATCAATGTGTGAATTAATACGAACGTTTTGTGCGCCGGTGATATTTGGGCATCCGTGCAAATTGCAAAATTGATGTATCTAAACGGCAGCATCTATTTGCTCGTCTCAAACATATGTATACTCTTCCCATGGATGCCACATAGTTTGAAGATATTTGTATTCAGTGCACGTCCCTCATACGGGCTAGTGAGTAGTGACGCCCTTACTCTTTTTCTGTTTTTCAGCAGCCGCCTCCCCTTCAATCCAACACCTTCCGTTTACGTCTCGTTTTTGTCATGCTCGCCCACCTTGATTTGGGGCGGCAACAACAGTTCTCTTTTTCGATGTTGAGGTAGGTGGACCAAAAGGTCAATTTAGAGGCGTAGAGGCGAGGAATGCATGGATTCCAAAGGAGTGACGGGCCACGATGAGCTCGCGGTTTTCATCCATTACAACGATCGAGTCACTGGGTTTTCATCGCCTAAGTGGTCTTATCAACGCTACTTGACTTCGACAATAGGGGCTTCACCATCATCTTCACCCATTACAACGACATGAGAGCCTTCATCGACACCTTCTTCTATGACTACTTTGACTAAATCGACTACATCAACCATGACATGTCGATCAAGCAAAGCTTTCAACGAGGAGGTCTCGGAGATGAAGCCCTACGCCTGAGAACATACCAACGGCGAAAAGCATGTGTGCCTAGAACATAATGAAGGCGAAGGCCTCGGAAGAACAAGACTTGCACATCAAGACCTGCGTCTTTGAGCAAAGCCGACAAAACCATATGTCATAGAAGTGGCCGGATGAATAGTGCGGGGTAAGTGAAATTGAAATGGGTGCGTCCCGATCAACACCGAAGTTATGTTAAGCGGTGGTTATTGTATTGTATGGGATCGGAACAAAACTACACTGTATGGGATCTGAACAAATTTAAACTACCATTTTTTGAAATACTGCAAGGCTAAGCCCCTCATGTTCACCGCAATCGCTCAAGCGGTCCATTCTCTATTCTCGATCTACTCCACTCATCTCCCTTCTCACGGTTAGCGTGGCCACCGCCTACGACGACACTGCCCTCTCCGCTCCCCCACCACCCGGTCATCTTTCTTCCTTACTACTGCTTCCTGCATTTCTTACTAATTTAGCGGTACTACTAGTTAAGCTGATTAATCGAGCTTTTCCTTTGGGAGATCCAGACTTCTATTTGTCCTTTAATGAAAATTGATTCAGTGCTCCATATAAGGGCCCGTTTGGTTACAACCCCTGCCGGCAGCTCACGGCTAGCGAGGCGATCTTAGCCCAAGATGTTAAAAATGAATGCATGGCAGCGCTGCACGGCTTATGCAAGTTTTCCACTTTCATAAAGCGAGCGAGCCCAAAATTTGTTGTAAATTGCCTATGCTAACAATAGATTTAAGTAGTGATTGAAGTTGTGGTTTCAGTTAGTTCCAAGCTGCCCGAAAACGGTTGAACTCCACCCTCAAAAGTCATTCACCAAACTCTAGTAGTACTACAACATCACTAGTCATATCAATTGGTGTTTGTATGTCTTTTTCTTGTGCATTCTAGAAACTCTACACGAAATTGGTGCACATTACTCTAGGATTAGTGTATTCCTAATGTGGCCTTTGTTGAGGTAAAGCAAAAATTAGGCCACCAATGAAGTTCCTCTTCTTCCGGTGGTAGTCTACCTTGCTTTGCAAATAATTCTTACGCAGTGGTGGTATTAGATGAATTTGTTTGTAGTCTTAGCGGATGAAAATGGAATCACCTGCGTGTATAAATATAGTGCTTGATACTGCTAGCAACTGATTTACCGTTTTATTTTTTATTTATTTGTAAGTGAACACATGATTTTCATGTATCTTTTGTGGATTTGAGTATCAAAGGTATTCAAGTTATGCCACCAGTCCATGACCAGGAAAATGAACATATGTATCTAAACACAAAGTTTAATGTTTGCTTCTATACATTGTTTGATGATCAAGTTACTATATATTGTCGTTGGTGTATCGGACTCGTGTGTCATTCACTTTCGTCACTTGCGGCTATGGAGATTCTCCTTCACCGTGTGTGGGCTTTCTCTGGTTTAGTGTTTAACAAAACACTACAGTGGACAAATGTCGAATGAAGTATGAGTTGCTGAAGGGATGTGTTTTCAACAACCATGGATAGAAGGACAAATGATTTTGGTGTGCGGGTGTATCCTCGAAGTTTTGAAGAATTCTAGCGTGTGAAATTGCGAGAAGGTAAGCTATATTCATAATACTACATCATCTTTTTGTAGTCATGTGTTTTACGGCATTGTTTAGCTAGTCCAGTCTCTTTGCTTTCATCAATCAAAACGCCATTCTATTCATTAATCGTCTTCTTCAGATACTCGGTTTGTTTGCATTGTAACTACTTGTAGATTCTACTTCATGAAAATCATTGCCTTTCATGCCTCACAACCGAAATCAAAGGAAAAGAAAAATCGTGGGCTCAAGAACCCTTGGCACAAAAATGTCCTGATCTACGAGCTTGCGAAGAATTGATCGATTTCAGCCGATGGAAAGCATAGTCTCACAACATAGCTAGAATCAACGCAAGAAAAATAGATCAAAAGCGGCGCCAAATCGAAGAAATTAAATCAAGAGCGAGAGGGGAAAAGAAAGAACACTATGAAACAAAATGAGGAACACAGAAAAGCAATTCTTCGGCCAAAAGCCCAAAAGGGCATGAGCAGTAATATGCTTGTTCTTCCCACAAACACAAAGCACAACTACAGAGTTTACTTGTGGACCTATCTCACAAAACAAAGCAACTAGAGACTAGGAAACCCTAAATGAAAATATTACAAATGAGGAGGTGTAGAGATGGAGGGGGGCTGCCATCTTCTACTTATAGTCCCTATGTTACATCCCTAGAATACCCCTAGCTACTAAGTGTGCCAAACCACATCACTAAAGGGTAATATGGTCCGACTTCGGGATAAATTGATCCGATGGCCACCGCACTTTCCTCACTTATAGCCTGGCCCATGCAAGTTTTCCATGCCTAGAGGCAAACGAGCCCAAAATTTTTGTATAAATTGTTTGTGTTAACAATAGATTCAAGTAGTGATTGAAGTCGTGGTTTCAGTTTGTTCCAAGCTGCCCGAAACGGCTGAACCCAACCCTCAAAAAGTCAACAACCAAACTCCAGCAGTACTGCAGCATCACTAGTCATATCTATTGGGGTGTCTTTTTTTTGTGCATTCGGAACCTTCCACGAAACTGGTGCACATAATTCTAAGATTAGTGTATTTCCTGATGTGGCCTTTGTTGAGGTAATTACAAATTAGGCCACCAATGAAGCTCCTCTTCTTGTGGGGGTAGTCTACCTTGCTGCAAATAATTCCTGACTCATTGCACCATTTCTTGCTGCCCATACCATCATCATAAAGGTGAGAGTGATTGGACTTGGTTTGGTGAAAGATGAAGGCGTGGTTAACTCGATGACGAGTGGTTAACATCATTCACTGCTAATGATGAAGGCATGGTTAACTCGATGACGAGTGGTTAACATCATTCATTGCTAATGATTGCAGTCCGGCCTCTGATTCCTTGCTATCATTATATGTCATCTACAGGTCAAGAAATGGAACCCACGAACAAAGGGGGAATAAGAACAAGGAAAATTCAACTATATAAGCCCAGGTACAGCCTCTCCACATACTTGCAGCTAGTAATGCAATTTTGAACCTACATGCTCCCATCTGTAATAATTTCAGTATTAAAAATTTAGCAGGATGCACAAATTAACACGCCTGATTTATTCTGTGCTAGGTTCAGTTGCTGTGCTCTCCTGTCTTTTATAATTCATAATTATCTGTATACAGGATTACAAGTATTTTTTTCTTAATGCTGAATAATCTTTTATTGCGTTATGTGTATTTTGTTGATGCCAATTCTCTATCCTTGGGCTACTAAGAAACCTCCAGAGTTGGATAACGCTGTTCGTACGTCGAAGACTGTTAAGATCAATTATGAGATATATGTAGTGGTACTGTTTTTTTTTTGGGTTCGGAGTTTGCGGAACAAGGAAGGTTTACACCTGATTCCTGGCATACACTTGGTTCAGAGTTTGTTACTTTATACTCCCTCCGTTCGAATCTTTGCAATTCTTTTGACTCATATAAAGTGTTTTGACTGCTTTCGTCTTATTCAAATTTTTATATAAATTATAAAACAAACAAAACGTCATTACAATATCTTTAGTGATGTAATAAGTCATAATAAAAAGTGGTAATATTTATTAAAAAAAGTTGAATAAGGCGAGAGGTCAAAACCACGGTTTATATGAGAATCAAAGAATTAATATTGGAAACGAGGAGGAGGGCTCTTGAACCTCATGGTGGAGTGAAAGATTAGGATAAGATTTATGTAACCTAATTATTTACTTATGCCCTACACTGTCGGCCACTCCTTTTCGGGTTTGATTGTCCATCCGTGTGACTTTCCATCCTTGATACGTCAGTAAGTGTTACATATATCATATCTCGTCACAACTGAGCTATATATTTAGAGTTGCTTTTCAGGTTGCGATTTTGGTCTGTGACAGCATCCTGTGCACATGTAGCTATATCGGTTTTGGTAACAAAGAAACGAATCAGGTGAGCCACCCAATTTCACTAGTTTTCGTAACTGACTGCATGTATATATAGTTAGGCTAATGAATAGATTATTCCTATTTTTTATTGCTCTTTATATAGAATAATAAATGACTAATTAGTGATTATATAATTATATTATATAGGGTGAGTTTTCTATACTCTCGGGGAGTTTTCAATTCGACACGAGAATCAATTTTAAGAATAGTTTTACAAAAGATAAACTAACTGTAGGAAAATTTTTTAAATTAGTTTTTGGTAGAGCCCATCAGATTCTGAAGAGTGGTTTTGATAGAGCCACATATTCTTAAAAAAATTAAGTAGGGGGCATGTCTGAAAATCGTTTCTGGTGTATGTATAGGTGCAGTACATAGCTGATCAAGTGCCGTCAAATGTACTTCCTTTGTTCTAAATTGTAGGTCGTATTTCTTTTGCTATGCATGTAGGCATAGTGTATACTAGGTGCATAGCAAAGCAATGTATTTAGAAAAGGCAAAGTAAACTATAATTTGGAGCGGAGGGAGTAGTAGCTTCTAGTGCTCTGGTATTGCTGGCGTAGATGGTCCAACAGTCCATGCCGTCGAGCGGGCCTGTTTAGTTCCTTCAAAGTTCAAAAACTTTACAAGGCTGTAAACAAAATAACTAATTACTTTGTTTGTAATTTGCAAGACGAATCTTTGATTACTTTAGAGCTTCACTTACAGCATCTAAACACAGCCGTAGTAGCTTAGCTCTGGTTCTGTGCAGCACTGGCACTGACAGCGCCAAAGGTCCCTTCCGGCGGCGCTGGCCCTCTGCGTGCTGCCACCACCTAGCGGCGGCGAAAGCGAGTTCCACAAGTGCTATAGCGACGTGCATATCCCACATCGATTTGTCATCGTAATCGTTTTAGAAGTTAAATATCACGTCTACGAGTCATGTTAGAAGATTGAATCCTATGTAGGACCATTCTTAGACTTGGTTGTTGATAGATCCATATCACATTTTTAAAAGCGGCTTTGATAGAGCCACATCTCCTTGAAAAATTGGGGTGTGTGTGAAAATCGCCTATATAGTACATAGCTGGTGAAGTGCGTCTCTGTTGTGCCGCATTCTTGGCCACACCACCAAATTAAAGGAAAAAAATAGGTTAGCACAAACATTGTCCAATAGTCCATGCCGTCGAACGCAGTAGCTTCCCCCGTACTTTGGCTCTGCGTGGCACTGGCAATGGCACTGACAGCGCCAAGGATCCCTGCCAGCACCGTTGGCCCTCCGGTGCCGCCACCTAGCGGTGGCGGAAGCGAGTGCCACCGGTGCTGCGGTGAATGTACGTCCCTTACCCATTCGGCTTCGGCAACGGGCCTGACAACTCCCCAATGGCGCTGGGTTCAATCTCTCCTGCAACGACACCGGCAACGGGTCTTCAAACCGTTCTACACCAACGTCGAGGTCTTCGACATCTCCCTGCCTCAAGGCCAGATGCGGGTGTTGAACCACATCTCTTACTCATGCTACGACGCTAACGGGGTGGGGGACAAGGACAACTGGCACTTTCGGCTGTCCGAGAAGTATAGCTTCTCCGGCACCAAGAACAGGTTCACCGTCATCGGCTGCCGGACCCTGGCCTACATCAGGGGCAACACCATCGGTCACGGCAGCGACGTGGACAGGTACGAGACTGGGTGCATGGCCATGTGCGGCCACAACAACCTGAGGCGCGTCAGCAACGGCTCCTGCTCCGGTATGGGCTGCTGCCAGACGAGCATCCTGCCGGACCTGCGCTACTACGAGGTCTCATTCGACGATCGCATGAAGCCGTCGGAGTTCAACACAACCCCCTGCAGCTATGCGGTGCTGCTGGAGTCGTCAACTTCGAGTTTCAGACGGCCTACCTGACCCCCAACAATTCAACAAGTCCAACCATGGCCAGGGTACCTGTGCTTCTTGATTGGGTCGTCGGAAACGAGACATGTGAAGTCGCGCGTACAAAGTCGGCGTACGCCTGCGTCAGCAGCAACAGCGAGTGCGTCGACGCACCAAGCGGATTCGGCTACTTCTGCAACTGCACCGAAGGTTACCGAGGCAACCCTTACCTAAAAGACGCCGACGGCTGCATAGGTATGCGTATGCATAATTCAATCAGTTGCTCTTTGCCTCTTTCCATAAAAATTTTGGCCCTCTACAATTTTCTAATACTAATATTAGGTTGCCTGCTTACGTCAAAACTGAAAAAAATACTCTCTTCATCCTTTTTTTTCGTACTGTGGGTAATAAAAAGTTACTTTTTACTTATATTAAATTACTTTTTTTTTGTTTATTTAATAACATCAAATGCATAATACATGCTCTGTAGTCTGTATCAGGTTGTGATTTATTAACTAGTACTCCCTCTGTTCTAAATTATAAGTCGTTTTAATTTTTTTTTGGTTCATCTATTTTTTTGCTATGTATCTAGACATATTATTATATCTAGACTAGATGCGTTAGAAAAACAATATACCAAAAAAAGTCAAAATGACTTATAATTTAAACGAGAAAAAGTATATCTTTTAAAATCCATATCTGTAGTTTTTTTTTTTTTTGTTTCCATGCACGTCTTTTTTTGTGTTTGATGTGCATGGTATAGTCATTTAAAGTTTACACTTATTGCGCTAGATTTCATAATTACTGCAGGGTAGAAAACCCTATCAGTGCTGGATTTGGGTCCGATATTAGGCAAGCAGTAGTGATGAGGGCTGTCCGTCACCGTTGAGTCTACACTAGCGGGAGTCATTCTTAATGTTAAACATAGTTTTTGAAAAAGATACACTTCGTATGGGTGGCCAGAAGACAACCTAGTCCTCTCAACAGAATTGTAAAGCTGAGTATCCCAGGATCCAAACAATACCGAGTTTATCCAAACAAGCTCTAGCAAATGGACAAAGCAAAAATAGGTGCTCAATGGTTTCTTCTTCTCCCCGAGCATAGAGAACACATAAGTTGTCAAGCTGAACATTGAAATGGCGTCTAACCAGCATGCTCTTTGTATTTACTCTGTCCAAAAAACCGTTCGACATTGTTGTCTTTCATATAAGCCACTTTCGATCAACATGCATATAGGGGCAGTGAGTCTTGGAGAGGGGAGAGTGCTTTCGCTCTTTTTGTGACCAAAGGATCACTCCCAGCTTATATTGAAAGCTACCACAAAAGTCTGTTGGGGATACCGGCTTACAAGAAAAACGAACGACCATAATGTTCGCACAAACCAAACACCCCAAACAACTCCACTACTGTTCGAGGTTTCATAACGCCTTACAAACATAGAGCATCAAAGTGCAGAATATGAAAAACAACAACATAAAGCTAAGATAATAAAAGCGCCCTAAAGCCAACATCTTCATGTCTCCACATCTCCTCTGCTTTCTCCTCCGTGAACTTGTCTTCTTTCACATCACCATGCTCTCAAACCCTCCTTTGCGTAGCTTGATCGTATGCCCTCCATCTTCAACACCTCTTTTCGATTCAATAGTTTCTTCCACTCACAGAAATCCCATGATACTATAAGCAATCGACTTAGGAGATTTAATCAATTTATCATTAAAAACCCAATCATTTCTAGCCTTCCATAAGCTCCACACAATAGCGCCAACCACGAGGAGGATGATATGATCATTAATATATCCCTTACCCCTGAACATCTTCCAAGTTTGTGATAGAAGAAGGCCTTGAAGGACACCTTAAGCTTATTCTAATCCAAACCCAAATGACCTAGGGGATATGCACAGTTAAAGAACAAGTGATCTCTAGTTTCAGTCTTGTTCACAAAAGTATTTGCATTTATCTGACCCTTTGCCCTTCCTAACTTTCCTTTGTTCCCCTATCGTAACCCCGTCATAGAGCATCGGGAGAAAAATCTTCAATTTCAAGGGGGAGCTTAGTTTTCCAAATAAAAGTCATACTCAAATCTATAGTGCACGGATCTTTAATGAATACATACAATGACTTTGAAGTGTATTTGCCTGACACCTCTAGGCCCAAATAGCTTTATCTTCCTCCTCTCACAAAATCACCATATCTAGTTCTTCTTGAAGCTCATTCCATTCAGCCACCTCCTCTATACCCAATGCGCCTTCTCACGTCTATATTCCATTCCACCTCTTTGTATTTGCTAACCCGACCAATCTTGGTTTTTTGCAGATTCTGTACAGCTTCCGATATTTCAGTTCGGGGGGGGCATTATCTAGCCAAACATCATGCCAAAATCGACTTTCACACCATTTCCAATCTTCCATCTTATGCCTTTCTCATACCATTCTTTTACTTTCATCAGACCCTTGCGGTGGGATCCACCTCTTATATTGGGCTATCGAAGCTTTTTATCACCCAAGTATTTCTTCCTTAATGTGTCCAGGGCTCAACTTTGCTCACCGTATCTAATTTAAAAATCCACTTTTGCTAACATAGTAGTATTCATAACTCTAGTATCAATAAAACCCAACCCTCAAATTCCTTTTTGTACTATTAAAGTCTCCCATCTTATCATATGATACTTATTTTTGTTACCAACCCCTTCCCAAAAAACTTACTTCTTGATGTGTCCATCCTCTTATATGTCCCTCATGTAGCTAGTAAAAGCCCATTGAGTACGGTGGGGATCTTGGGTAGGCTTGAGTTAATTAAGATTAACCTGCCCCTATGTGACAAAGTTGATTGCATTGCCAAGTCTCCAACCTTTTCTCCACTTTAAACCGCAGGAACACAAAGCACCTCTTTTGATAGCCTTCTATGACTGATTGGTAATCCCAAGTACTTCATTGGAAATTTTTCAAGTTTGCAATTAAAAAGCTTTTGGCAATCTCTTGACCTATCCGTGCTTATACCAATGGCTGTGAACACCTTTGATTTATTATAGTTGATTTTCATACCGGACACCTCTTCATAGCGAGAATAAAATAAATTTGAGATTTGCAATGTTTTGTTCTAAGTCCTGAATAAACAGGGGACTGTGTCATCTGCATATTGTAGATGAGTCAACCCTCGTTGAAAAATTTCTGGTAAGACCCCATTGATTACACCTCTAATCGCAGCTTTGTCTAGCATACGATAAACCATCCGCTACAGTGATTAAACAATAGAGGGGATAGGGGGTCTCCCGATCTAAAAACCCTTATAACTTCTAAAATATGTTCCAAGATCACCATTCAAATTAATATCCACTCTTTCCCCCACTTACAGCCTTCATTATCCATTCACTCCATTTCTCTTAGAAACCCTCTTTGGACAACACCTCTTTTTAGAAACTTCCAACTCACCTTGTCATAGGCTTTTTCAAAATCCAACTTTTAGGATAATGCTACTTTTCTTTTTCCTAGCAAGCTCATGAAGCACCTCATCATAAATCACCACCACTCCTCTAGGATATATCTACCAGAATAAAAAGACAGGTTTGTTTACAACCAATGAATCTTCCGTACCACCTTTGTTCAACCCTTGTTAGTCAACACTTTGGTAATAATCTTATAAACTACATTTAACAAGCATATAGGTCTATATTGTCTGATATTACTAGCACCTTTAACCTTGGGAATAAGAGTAGCAATACCATAGTTAAGTCTAAAGAGATTTAGATGACCACTATTGAGATCCTCTATTATCTCCATCAATGGTTTTTTCACCCTATCCTAGAAAGTTTTAAAAGAAGATAGGGGAGAACCCATCAGGCCTAGGTGCAGCATTATTTCTCATGCTCTTGACCACCGCCTCTAATTCCATTTCAGTGAAGGGTTTAGTCAGCATCTCATTTTCCAATGCATTAACTTTATGTTCCTCTTTCCAAAAATCATGAGCCAAAAGTTATATTGGATTTGGGCCTGACTTCCAAAACCACCCCTCAACTTACCACACCTTGAACCAATGGGGTCGTCAAGCCACCACCATCCCCAGTTGCCCTCATAATCCTGCCCGTGCTATAGTTGTTGTCACCATCCTCGTCCATGGCTGCATTGTCATTTCCAACCACACTCCCGCTCAATTGGGGTTCGTCTATATCTTTTGCCGTCCTCGTGATCCTACCCCTAGGGGAGCCCTCGATAGTATATGCGGCACCCATGCTCTCACCCGGATCTTGTCGGCCCGTTAAGGGAGAGGGAGGTGCCAAAGAAACATTGTCAGCACAAGGTAGAGGAAGAGGAGTGTATGTATGTTGTGAGGGCTAAGCTTGGTGGGTGGGAGGAGATGAGAGAGGAAGGGACAAAAGAGGCGAGGAAGTGTGGCGCAAAAGAAAGTTTAGGGCTTTGGGCTAGCTCAAACAATATTTATGAGTTTAGAAATGCGGTTCATGCCCCAAAACTGGCGGTGAAAAAACTATTAAAAATAGTTTTTTTTAAGTTCGATGATGAAAATGGTGTTCTAAAAGTGGATTGAGTAGTATTGAATATTTTGAACCCTATTAGGGGCGACCCTCATGGGTGGGTGGCAGCGGGAGCTCTGGGAGGAAAAAGAAAAAACGATTGCCAAAAAAATGGGGTGCTGGGGCATGGTAAGCGTGCAAGTGCGGATAGAAATGTTCCAAATTTTCAATTTTTTCATTAGGAACACGGTCATAATTATGTTGAACCTATTCATAACTGTTTGTCTCTCATGTCTTCTAGGAGCTTAATAGCATTGTTCTAACAACATTGTTTTTATATTTAATGATTATATAGATATTGATGAGTGCACGGAAAATCAAACGTATCCTTGCCATGGAACATGCATCAACAAACCTGGCACATATGACTGTTTCTGTCCACCGGGTACCCATGGAAATGCATCCATCAAGAATGTCAGGAACTGCCATCTCCTTTTTTGGCCTTGGAGCACGACTGGCTATTGGTACGCATTTTCCAATGTTACTAATATAAACAGTCTAAAACTACTATGGTTGTCTTTAGGGATATTACTAATGTTATCTATGTGAATGTTTTTGAAACGTATAAAAAAAATAATAAAGTAAATAGAGTGATAGGTAAAATAGAGTGGAGACGTTTAAGTCCATCTACATCCAATGCAAACAAATACCATTCGTTCATCGTTTGCAATCAAAAGAAGAAAACTAACATTTTTCTTCCTGAAAATCTCATTCTCCAAGTTCAACCTATCATAAGAGATACAAATCAAAGACAATACTTGGCTACAGAAGTCCAACTTTATTTTTTTTTATGCTCAGCAATCATCTTGCCACAAGCACAATGAGTAAAGAAGACATTTATACCTTGGGAGAGTCTACCTTAAATTATCTTGTGAAGTTTGTGTAGAAGATCTTTTGTCATTGATTGACCCCATGATGATAAGTTTGTTTGAAAATCCATCTGTGCAGGTATTCCAGGGGTGTTTTGGTTGCCGTAATTGCTTTTCTTGCTTGCAGTAGTATTGCTCCACCACAAGCGGACGTTGAGAAGGCAAGCTCACTTTCATCACAACGGAGGCCAGCTGCTCAAGCGTATGTTGCTGGTAGACGGTAACAACACCTTCGCCATCTACGACAGCGGAGACATCATCAAGGCGACGCGTAACTTCCCACAAGACGAACATCGTCGGGGAAGGAGCGCACGGGACCGTCTACAAGGCCACCCTCCGCGTCGGCGGCACACGTCACCGTCGCGGTGAAGCGGTGCAAAAGGTGATCGATGAGAGCAGAAAGAAGGAGTTCGTACAGGAGCTGGTCATACTGTGCCATATCAGCCATCCCAACATCGTCAGGCTTCTGGGCTGCTGCCTGGAGTGCGAGGCTCCGATGCTCGTGTACGAGTTCGTGCCGAACAAGGCCTGAACCATCTGCTTCACGGGAAGCCCGTGCACCCGGTGACGCTGGCGACACGTCTGAGGGTTGCCGCGGAGACCGCCGAGGCGCTGGCGCACCTGCACTCGTCACCTCATCCGGTGCTCCACGGCGACGTGAAGCCGGAAAACATCCTCCTGGCCGATGGCCTGACGGCCAAAGGTCTCCGACTTCGGCTGCTCAACGATCAATGACAACGTTCAGGTCGTGCCCAAGGGCACTCTGGCATATCTGGACCCTGAATTTCTGCTGACTTCCAGCTCACCGACAAGAACGATGTTTACAGCTTTGGGGGTCGTCCTCATTGAGCTTTTAACCCGCAAAGAAACCACAGTCTGAAGATGGGAAGAGCTTGACGTTGATGTTTCAGAGTCTATAAGGGGAGGCACCCTTTATGAGCTGCTGGACACCGACATAGTTGAAGAAAGAAGCATGATGGTGATCCAGCAAGTTGCGGAATTAGTGAGCCGATGCCTGTCTGTTCCGGGCACAACATGGCCGGCCATGGAGGAAGGTGGCAGATGCTCAGGCGACTGCAAGATCAGTGCCAGAGCGCTCACAGCACCGCCACATGAACTGGAGCTCCAGGATATCGGCAGGACGGAGATAGAAATGACCACTGGCTATCCCCCTGCTCTCAGTCCGAGCGATTCCGCTGGCGGAACTTACTGCGTCCCCAAGAAAAAATAGCCTGGCCGCCAGATGATGAACATTCAGCAACATTCTGTCAACTAATCGTTCAGGTCTCTAAGACTCTATACATACTATAATTTGAGTCCGTGCGATGCTTGCTGCTAGCATTAGAATTAATTAAGCTAAGCGATGGAAATGTAATCGCGT
>JADLZK010007006.1:0-32004 GCA_015847255.1 Hyparrhenia diplandra | reverse complement strand
ATGAAATCCTTGTTGAACGAAAGTAGCCGAATCTTGCCTCGACGTCATTATCAATTAAATCCTCAAATAATATACGGAATTCGTTTCTAGAAAATTCGCGACAATCGCTCAATCAGATCATTAAATGTGCCCTCGCCTTTTTTTTCCCAATAAACCAACCAAAGGCAAAATGTCAGTCCGAGGGAGATGGAACGAGTAAAAGATGGCTTCCCTTAATAATCAATCTCAAGAATATAATTTAAAATATTTTGGCCAATCATCTCCCTTTCCATCAAGTACCCGCCTTATATGTCCAAACGCAATTTGAAATTTTCACTCCGAAATTTGTCCATCACTCCTTTCCTTTCTCATCGAGTACCTTCCATTAACACCGATAATCTCCAATGGCGGGCAAAGGAAAAGAGATTGTTGAGGAATCATCGGGCCAGTGGTCCTCCACCACCCGGCTCCTCATTCGCCGTAAGATTAGATTCTTGCAGATTTAGTCACCTCTCAACTTGATGCATTCTAATCCTCCTACTTCTTCAGCTCGCCAATGCATCCAGATTTCTTATTTGGCACACGGCGCATTCCATCCCTCATCTCATCGACTCTTCGATGATGATTCACCGGCGGATGCAGAAATCCGCAAAGCAATTGCGCGGAAGAGAGACGCCGTAGGAGCTTCGTGCAGATTTGATGTGACAGCCTTACGCCGCTGTAGAGCGTGAACGCCGTATGGCCGTGGAGGTTCATATTGGTGGTAAGTTTTAAAACCAAACCCATCCATGTATTGCTGCTTTGGGTGAACTGATTGTTTTTCATTCCTCTAGAGTTGTCCGAGCGCCATCATCATGCCTCCGCGCAGCGGTCAAGTTCGGTGCGAGCACTGACATGCCAGTGAACTCCACCGCGCCGCATCCAAGAGATCGCCAATAAGATCAAGGATTCTATGAAGAAGAAGTGAAGAACTCGCAGCCGTGACCAGAATGGTGCCGAATAGTATCTAGGATTAGACCAAGTAGAAATCCCTTGTGATATATTCCAAGTAGAAATCCTTTGTAATGTATTCGCAACACTTTTGTAATGTACTTTCAAGCTCTTGAATAAAGACCCTCTATATCTATATTGATGTTTTTATATTTTTTTTGCACTAAAGGCGACATAACAATATTTATGCCTACTGTTCTCCAATTCTATGGAGTATTTTTTTCTAAAGGCGATGATTTACACATCGGCTATTTCTCATGAACAAACAATCCTTTTGCTCAAAACCATTAAACTCATACATGTCGGCCAATCTCAATTGGCAATAATCGATTCTCTTAAAAGCCGACACAAAAAATCTTTCCTTAGAAATTACTATGAGAGCCGACTATCTCGATTAGCTGTTGGTCTTTGTAGCAGTACCGACAGACCTTCTTCCCATTCTCTTCCCGAGAAACACTCCACGCCCCTCGTATTCCCGTAACGATGATTCAGCGGCAAAGAATGCTTACCAATCATCGGCTTGTACTATCTCAACGCTCATCACCGCTCCACCGATGAGGACTTGATGCATGGTGGATGGAACGCAATAGTTAGCATGGATCCAATCTCTTCCAAGTAATAAGCTGTAGGACCCCCTTACTATCAACCACAAAGAAGGTAGTGATCAAAAGTCTTTGAGCCGATCATCAACTCAACGTGAACGGCTCCATAGGTATCCAAGGATTTCCAAGAAAGTCCCTAAGCACAATGTCTATCTTGAGCAAATCCTCTTTGGTCATCCCCTGAAAAGTTGTATATGGCATGATATTGATTGCAGCTCCTCTATCAACGAACATATGAGTCGTGAGGTTTTCCATTAACATATCCCTTCAAGTAAAGAGGCTTTAGATGATTATGCTTCCTAGGGCTCCGCCAAACACAAAATTGCCTTGATAAAGCCAACTCGTCCTAGGAGATCAATCATCTCTTTGTTGTCAAAATCAGAATAGGCCTCTTCATCCGAGTAGGCATCTTGTTCCTCCGATCATCGGTGGCTTGCTCTATAGGAGCCGCAAACTCTATAGGAATGAAGAACACCATGCTAACATCCGAACGCCCACTTGCCTAATACTCCTCTCGCCGAATGATTGGCTTCCCCGAGCTTTTTGGGCGCCATACCGCTTATGCTTCGGTCATTGCTTCTCCGAGCTCCTTGTTCCCGAGGTGACGCTGGACCCTTCTCTTCTGGCTCTTCCTTAGACCAGGAGGGCACCACTGTCCCTTTTGCCACACATACTCTTGAGGAGAGTCCATGTCATCATCAGAATCCTCTACATCAGCCCATGCTTGATCTCGTAATCCTTTGCGACATGAGGTGTACCTTATTTTTTTAAGCGCCGATCATCCTCTCGGGAAACCTGCCCCCAGCCTTCTTGGATGGGACGGCGGTTGACTTATGCCTCGCCGATACCCGTGGTATTGCTCACTGCATTCAGGGCAATTATTCCTAGCAGTGTGCGCCTTCAAGCCTTCGCTCCAAAGAATGCCTAAAGAAAGGACAGTCCCAATGAGACTCTCTTGCTCCTTCATGTACTCCCTCCCCTGTTTCCTGGTGGTACATCTCCTCTTCGTATCTCTCCGCGCCTCCCCGGCAAGTTGTTTATCTCTACGATATTGCTTCTCTTGCTGTCTTTTGCCACTTGTTCAAAGAATATACGAGATGTTACCCCTTGGTTTGAGGTTTCTTCTTTTTTCTCTGCTCGCTATTTGGAAACCGAACACGATGTTGCTGAGCTCAACACTAGACACCCGCCGACTAGGGTCAATCGAACCACTTTGCTTTGCCCTTTCGTAAGTCAAGACCTTCAATGGGCCTTTGCCCTTAGGATCACCGGTAGAAACCATGCATGTATCGAAAGCAACCATGCCCGCAGTGGAAGGGCTACTTATCCACCTTCATGCCGTTGTTGAACTTGAGGAGACCCCGGCCGTATAGCCCTCCTCGAACTGGCCGCTTGAAGATTCGGCGCCGCTGATGTTGTGAGTGATCATATCATGGAAGCCACAATATTTGCCGCCTTGATCCAATCCGACGCCTTCATAGAATGATTCTCCGGTAGCTTGATGCGTCCTTTTCTTGACTAAGAACTCAAAGAGCTTTTCCTCGACTTGGAGACGCCGAAATCATATGCCCCCTTGAGTGTCTTCATCCAAATGTTAACCTAGACAGTGCTCCTTGCCCTGCAAATTCGGTACCGCTATGTCCCTCCCGCCATCATTTTTTTCGCCTTTCACCCTCTTCCAGAAGTGGTTGTATGTCCGATAAGACACGCTTGCCCCCTTTCTCAAAACGGGTGTCCTTCTTGATGCTCGAACCGATTGGCCATGAGTGATGTGCGCCTTGAGAGTTGTCCTAGGTCATCAAATTCCATGCCGGCTAGCTTTTCCCCGATGGCCGGATGCATACCCCGAATGGCTACAAACAAAGAATCGATGGTCCGCAAGCTCAAAGAGTAGCGTGAATTCTTTGTCTCCCCTCGAACCTACGTAAGAACTCTTGTGGTGTCTCATTATACTCGCGGTCAACCCCATCAAGTCAACGAGCTCTTTTTCATTGGAACCGGCCAGAAGTATGAATGGAATTTGTCTTCCAAATCGCACCATGTTCCACAGAATTGGCCGCAACGCGGGCAAACCATGTAAAAGCCGCCCTCGTAAGGGATGATGGGAAGAAGCGAATCCTCCATGCTTCATCATTGGCAAGCTCTCCCAACTGAATCAAATACCGACCGATGTGTTCGATAGTAGAGGTGTCATCTTGTCCGCAGAACTTGGTCAAGTCGGTTGGAGGCTTCGCTCCTTTGAAGGAAGCGCCACTCTGTTGTACCAATCAGATATGGCGATCGATACACATAGGGCCGATTCTTGGGCTTAATCCCAAATTGGTGTTGCATCATATATATCGGCCATCCTCGCTAGGAGTATATCTATATTTGAATTCTGTGGGTCCATGAGATGGTCCTCGACCGCCCCACCGGCCTATACCCAGATTTGGCATAGCATGAATTGTGGAGTAGTCAACGAACTCGTGGTAACTACTGGCCAAAGGGGTTTCTCAAGAACCCACCGGCCATTGGAGCTATTGAGTATGTGTTGTATGCCGCAGATTCCCAGTGCACCGAACGCCGCTTCCATGAGTCCCGCCCGGATCCTCCGGGGTTTTCCTCGTGTCTTGTTCTCTCCCCGCATTCTTGATTTGTAGCTCCTTTCTTTTGGTGGTGGCTTAGGCGTATGTATGTATCTTGGCCCTAAAAAGCTCACCAAGCCGAGCCTCAAAGTGTTGATCAAACTCGGGTCCAAAGCTAGCCTTCATGATATCGCGAAAAGTGTTGAAGAACGCCGTCGTGTTGTGATTAGTCATTGCTCTCCCAACAGCAAAATGCAACAATCTCCTCCATCCGATGGATTTCTTCAGACTTGGTTCTTCATCTTCCTTTCCCCGCCCCTCTTCTCGTGTCGAAACCGCTTGAGCATATTCCTTATCACCGGCATCACTATCTTTGGAAGATCTCGCCTTTGGATGATTGTGCCGCTCTTGTGTTTGGAGAAGCATGACATGCACTTTTGCGCCGGGCGCGCACATATCTCTCACTATGGCCTCTTGATCGGCCGGGCAGTCATTCATCCGAGCCGGATGACATTATCCTTGCCGACGCTTGTCGCATCGTGTTTTGATCTTGAGTGGTCCCACCGGGCGTGCCAAAAAGTGTGTAGGCACAAAAATCCTACTCCCTACGCCGCACACACCGACAAGCCGGAATAGCCGCCGGCTTTACTCGCCCGAGTGTCTTGAATCGAAGGCAAGCCAATTTGACCTCGTTAATTGACAAGGAGGTAAACGTGAGATATAAACATGCCTCGTGAGACCAAGACGCTCAAGCATGTATGGCTCTAAGGCGGATGTAAAGACATGTAGCTATGAAAGCTATCTCTGCCGATGAATAATGAATGCATTCGTAAACATATATGAAGATATGATGTAATAACAGTACGGAATGATCATAAAGACATGTTTGAACAAATAAAGTCGATCATTATGATGTGCTATTGTACAGCTCTATTGCATAGATCAAATCAATTGACAACATGATAAATAAAAGAATGTAAGTCATAAATATCGCTAGTGATACTCATGACACGCGTGAAAGATAATCGTGTTCGGCAAGCTTGCCGAATCGGGTCCATGAAGAAGGAACTACCCTACGTGAAAAACCTATCGATTAAATCGATCTCTAGTCCACCGGATGACTAGCTCTAGAGTAACCTAAAGATCTGATCCACCGGATGACACAGCCCCGCCAAGATCTAAACGTATACGAACCCACAACACGTGACAACTTAGATTGATCTACCCTCGCCACGATGAAATCGTATAGATCTAGTAGGATAGTAAGATGAGCAATAAAAGCACTAAAAGCAACTAGATCTATGATAAGATAAAAGCCAAGACGCTTCAATCTAAATTGGGCAAAAAGGTGTGTGCAAACATAATTAAATAAACAAATTGAAAGCATTGCAAACACGTGGTAACTTAATGAATTCATTAGATCTTGCCAAAATCTAATGTCGCCGATAACTTGCTCTTAGCCGACCTTAGCCCACCGGATGGCTCATGATCGACAAAAGAACCCTCTTGCCCCCTCGATAGCTTAAATCCGCCGACGATACTAAGCGTGAACAAGACTTCTTGCAATAATCTAAACCGCCGACGATACTAGACATGGTGCAAGGTTGCCGGAACTTACGGAGGTCGACGGGTCGATGAGTCCCCTCGCAGAGATTGACGACACGACCGACTCGAAGGGTGGCCGAGCCAAGGCACGAGCCGGGTTTGTTGTATTTGATTTGGTAGATCATTTACGCTTGCCGGGGTCTTATATTTATACCCCGGGCATTGACGAAGTCCTAACTAATTACGAATAATAACAACGAAAAATATCTAGCTAAGATACATTGTCCTCCAAGTCTTCTTGGAGTCGTGGAATTGTAATGCGATGTGGGCCCCTCATCCTTGATATTCTTCTTGATGCTCCATGCTTGCCGAACCATCTCTTGCTCGCCTCCTTCTCTGACTCGTGCCCTTAGCCGAATAACAACGGCTTCCCCGAATGCTACAAAGATTGCACCGCTTTCTCCCGCTAGCCGAATGACTCCTTACCAAACCATTGTGCACCGGCCCATCAGTCATCCAAAGCTCTACCAAATTTTGGTGTTAACACCTCTGAGTAGTGTTGCTTTAATCGATCATAGTTTCTAAAACAAACCGAATTAGGAAAAAGTTTGTATAGGTGTTTTGCTCAGAATTTCGTGAGGAACATTTCGCTCAATTACGCTTTTCGCTAATTCGCACGGATCTCGCGCATGCATCAAAACAGCTCGGTTTAGTATGGAATTAGGGTCTTTAGAGACGCTTTTAGGGTTTAAGCGCCACCAAAACCGGCCGCCACCCATGCCACGCCGCGCCGACCTCGTAGCCGTGTCACGCGCCGGCCGTCACCCCCCGCGCCGATGACTTGAAGGGGAGGGAAAACCGTCCCCGTGCTCCACACTACACTCCCCGCCCTCCTTTCCCTTGCCCCACGCCAAACGAAAGCAAAGAAGAAATAAGCCTGGGGAGCCGGGCCATTGCCGCCATCACCATTGCCGGCGCCACCGCCGCCACCACCGCGATCCCCGTCCCTCCAAGCTCGCCCACAGTGTCGCCTTGACCTCCTACGCCGCTTTAACACCAGTAGCATCGATTCGAAAAGCAAGGAAAAGGTAGGAACGCTGATTTCCGCCGCCGCCGAATTTCCAACCCGGCATGGCCGCCGCCGCGGAGCCCCCCCGTAATCGCCCCGATCCAAACGGCACTATCTCACGCCCGCGGCTCGCCTCGCTATGCGGTTGTCCAGTGGTTACAAGGAATCAAAGAGCCGCGGCCGCCGCTTTCACCGAACCGGCGACACCGCCGCCGCACGCCGGAGCGCCGCCGCTGGCCCGCCGCGGGGCCACCCGCCTCCGACCATCGCAGTTCTCCAAACGCGGCGCGATCGCGCTTGCCTTGCATCCCCGCAGTGAATCCCTAGCTAACCGCGCCAGACGCCATCCCGCCACGGAACGGCATTGCCATCGCCATGTCCGCGGATCGCCGCCGGCATGCCTACGCCAAAGCTCGCCGCCGCCCAAATCCGCAGATCCGCCGTCCGGGCTTCACCTAGGCTTGTAGACGCCAGGCGCACGCTGCGCAGCCTCGCTATCGCCGGGCGAGCTCACCGGAGCGCCGCCGCCGCCGCCACCGCGCCGCGGCCGGCCGGCTAGAAGCCGCCAAACCGCGGCGCTTATGGCTACCAAACGGTAGATCTCCTTGAGACGAACCCCATGCATGTATTTGGCTGGCCGTAAGCCTCAACGCCGGGCGCGAAGATCCGCCACCGAGCGCCGCGCCCTCCTCCTCGTGAGGTCGACGAGCGGGCCCCCACCCGCCAAAGATCTTTTCTTTTTCTCGCTTTTTCTTTTCCGTAATGCTATGCCTCGCCTTAGAAAATTCACAGTAATGCTCATTTTTTGCTTGGAATCGAAAGTGCGACAAATTTTGTAGTGTTTGTTATACTCGCTCTCTGATATAAAAATATGAGTTTGCACTTTCTCGCAGTTTTTATATTTATCTAGATTTATTGCAATATATGCCATGTTTCTAGGTAAATGCATATCTAATTTTTGATGCATGATAAAATAGTGGTCCCCGCACAAAATGTTCATGTTTTTGGATGTAGAGTGCTGGAAAAATATCATATATGCTATGTTCTGTGATGAAAGTGTGATTTTTGATTTATGTGCTATTTACCATGCTTTCTTAGAAAATTCATAGAAAAATAATTACTAGGGTTTTTTTGCCATGATAATTTTTGTACATGCATTTGTTGCTGTTATATAGCTTTTACATGTTCATGGTTAGTCAGTTTCATGCATTTGATAGTACAAAGTATTTTCATGCCTAGTTTTAGTGCTACCTTGCTATTTTTGTGTAGGGCAGTATATGCATGTTCTTGCTTTGAAATTTTTATGGTAGCCTTTGTAGACCAGTAGGATGCTTTGGTAATTTTTGTAGAGTTTTCTAAGGTGTTTGCATATTTATCATATTTATGTTGCTAGGAAAATGCCCTAGAAATGCATGTTTATATTAGAGTAATGTGTGTTGATAATTTTATTAGTTGTTCCTAGCATGGATAGGACCTGTTGGTATGCTTGGTTGATAAGCTTGGCAGATTGGTAGATTTTTATTCCTAGCTTCTAATATCACAATAATGGTTATCTTATTCATGCCGCCGATGTTAAAATTATGATCAAGTTACTTATGTCGTTATTTATATATCGCTGAGCATATGTTTTAATCTTGACTACAGGACGTATGGTTATGTATATAATAACAACCTTTTAACTTGGAAGAACTGAGTAGTATGTGTAGGCGCACTAATCAACCTTATTTCTAAAAATTTTAAATGTGAGTCACCACCCGTATAAAGCCAAGCATAATCTTTGGAGTCTTTTCCTTATTTTATGGTTTAAGACGGGTAAGTCTTATGGAGTACAATTGAGTACTCACGGGTTAATTCCCGATGTTTGCAGTGATCCGCCTAGCATGTTTCTATCCGTATGTGATGTGATGTGGTTGAAGATAATGCCTAGGGCATGGCAAACCTCCATATTCCTTGTCTCTTGCTATTACAGGGTGACACTATGTTGGCACTATCTATTTTATTTTGATTTCCGCTGTACAACTATTTTGCTTTCGAAAGTTATTGCTTCCGCACTCAATTATTTTGAAATAAAGGTGTACATCGCACTCGATTAATATATATATTAATTTGGTTTGAGATACCGCGATTGGAACTACTGAGCTCAAAGATCTTGGTTGTATTGTTGATGAGTTTGAAATCACTTCCGAGATTTCCTAATACCGGGTTTATATGGACTCAAGTGTAGATCTGCGATTGCTTCGGTAATTGCGAATTATACTTGATTTCTTATAAATTGGTCGGCTCTGCACAGCACCGGCATCGAGCTTAGTTCAAGATTTAACAATCCGACCGTATTTAAATTAAAATGAACCACTAATCTTTTTGTGAAAATTTTTACGAAAACAAAATCTTTTCAGGGTGTGAGTAAAAGATTTGCAAAATTAATAGTGCCATGGTCATACCCTTATGCCCAATTAAGGACAGTCAGGGTTTTACTAACTTGGAATGGGTTATTGCATCATATTTTGTTGTTTGTGCTTGGTTGCCGCGGCGGCCGTAGAGGTACGGGCTACTCATTTGAGTAGTCATGTATGGATCGAAATACCTCTACGCCCTGTAAATGATGTTCAATGCCTCTATGCCCAAGGTAAGATGTGAGTTGTGAGAGCATGATCGGACAACCGCCGGTCTAGGGGTAAAAATAAAATGTTTTGAGAGCTCCGTGGTCGGGTAGTGCCCCTCGTAGACTTGTGTATGGGTACACAGTGTGTGCCGGGTGTAAAATGTGCTTTTCCGCAAGGTATGCGATGCCGCTTCGGGTGGACCTCGACGAAGGTGTATATGCAATTTAAATTAATGCATTGCATAAATATACCGTGGGCTGAAATGAAAACTGCAGGTACACTAACTACGCAAAACGTGTAGATCGACTAGTTGCGGTTTATTTTCTTTTTGAGAGAACGTTAGATGTGCCACCATTTATACGAGTAGTATCTTATCTTTCCTATTCTCGTGAGGACGAAGATACGCCATGCATCATGTCATTCATGCATTCGCATCAATAAAATGAAATAAAAGTATTTCTTTCTTACCTTTATTCCTCGTCTCTCTCCCTTAGTGAGTACTTGTCCCTTTTTGTTAAACCGACCCATCTCGCTTCAATCTCACACAATCTTCCCTATCTGCTACAAATGGCTCCCGCAAACAAGACAAAGAATACCATTGAAGACAAGTTGTTTCGCATACCATGGTATTGTAGGTGTTTAAGCCGAACAGGCAATATAGAGACCCAACCTATAGATGACCGCACCTTAGGCAGCCGGATCATCACTAGAATTAATCTTTTCCTCCCCGCCCTACCTTATAGCTTTGTTTGGAGAAGTTGGAATATCACCAAATACGAGCTATCACCCGAAGAAGTTGCCAAAGAACGCCGCAATCCGCACCTTGAGAAGTTGAATGTTGGAACACCGATGTCTTGCTAGGGGCAGCCTACTTTCTCTGCCTTTTGAAGGGGCCCTTGTTTCATCACTCTGCCGCAGAAGAGAGCTGATCTTTTAAGAGAGGATTTCTATCATCCTATCGTGATCATCACCATCCCTACATGCCGATATATAGAAGAAGATTAAGATGGAGATGACAACCACAAGGACGTTAGAAATGCCTTATTGCCCCACCGAAGTTTTTGTCGCTGCCCATCCCTTTGATTACGCCTAGTCGTTAGCTAGTATGTCCTATCGTAGGAAATATGAGCTTATCATCACGCCGATACCTATTCCTACCCTTAGTGTTCCTATTTTGGCAAGAGACTATCTACACCAAAGACCTTGAAGTATTCGTGACTCTACGATATTAATTGAGCCTTCGATGAGTTTAATGGAAGAGTTCCATTTTTGGTGAAGCAATGTGCGTGGTTTCGATATATATAGTCGACGACTATATCGAACTTTGGATTACACGCATATTGGACGTAGAAGTTGATTTGCTACATAATCCAGCCGAGTATAATTATTGTGATGATGGGTGTGATGCCATTGGATTTATGGTTACCTCAGATTTGTTGAATGAATTTATTATCGCAATAAATTCTCGCGAACTTTAAATTCAATGCATTTACACTATGTCAACATCATCTCGAGAATTTTTATTGGTTGATTATGCAGATGGTTAAAACACGCCAAAAGCCGGAGGGAGCAACCAACCGCCACCACCTCCTCCCGTCAACCAGAATAGTTCTTTAGCGAGTTTTCGGGTGAGTTGCGCAACATTTCACGCAACACTGCACATTGGGTGGAGGAGGAAATCATAATGTTAATGTAGAAGATAGGCTCCAAATATATAAAGAATTCAAGGAACTGACCCACCTAAGTTCACATAAATTCCAAAGGAACCAACCGCGGAAGAATGGATGAGCTCGCTTGAGGAAAAATTCAGGTTGTTGATTTGACGGAAGTGTAAGGCTGAATATGCCGCCATTTGCTTGAAGGACTCGCAGAATTTGGTGGAGAAATCATCATACACCTACCCAAATAATACTTCTATTACCCGATATGTTCATGGCAGCTTTCCGTGAAGCTTATATTCACCCTAGTGTGATTGCTATGAAATTGGCAGAATTTATCAAGCTCAATCAAGATGACAAGACCATCACTGAATACCTTGAGGATTTCAACCGCTTGTCCCGATATGCACCAGATATGGTAGACACTGAAGAGAAGAAAAAAATAGCGCCTTCGTAAGGGCTTAATCTCAAGATGCGTAAGACTATTGGAGCCCCGTTCAGAAAGAGCTTCAATGAGTTCATTAGTGACTGCTTGTTAGAGGAGGAGAGCAACAACGCATATGCTGCTGCCAAGAGCAAGAAGAGACCGAGTGAGTCTAGTCCGAGTCAGAACAAGGTTCTGCTCATTACTCATCCAAGCTATCCCCAACCAGATGCACCACCGCAGGAAAAGACACAATGTGGAAATTCTCGCTCTAGGAAGGCCCATGTTACACCTGCTCCAGGAGCCGAGACAGATCTTATTGGGTATAGTGCTTCTACCCGCAACAAGTGCTATAATTGTGGGACACTAGGACATTTTTCTAGGTTTTGCCCACAACCCAAGAGTAACCAACCCTACAAAGTGTAAGATTGACAAGTTCACTCCACCAAGATTGAAGAAAGCCCGTAAGGAGAGATCAGAATCGGCCGGTACTTGCTTAGTCAACAATCACAATGTCGTTGTATTGTTTGACTGATCGCCTCATTCCTTCATGAGCGAAGCTTTTTGCCCAGAACATAATGAACGTATATCGATTTGGGTTATGGTTATCGTATTAGCTCAACAGAGCCGATCAACTTACAAGGAAGATTCCAAGAGATGTGCGATTAAAATTGGGGATTTAGAGATTGTCACATCCCTAATAGTATTGCTGTAATGAGTTTGATGTTATCTTGGGAATGAATTGGATGAAGACATGGGGAGTAATTATAGACACCCCGAATAGGGTAATCCTTTGAAAGATCCCCGTGATGGAAAAGAACATCGATAATTCTTCCCCAAACACCCAATCTAAATCGTGTCTCCGCCGCCTACAAGTCACCGTAATTCGTGATATACCCGTGGTATGTGAGTTTCCGATGTTTTTCCGAAAGATTTACCAGATTACCACCGCATGTAGATGTAGAGTTTGCCATAGAGTCGCTACCAGAACAACACCTATATCCCGAAGGCCTTATAGGATGCGCCCCCATGAATTGGCCGAGTTGAAAGTTCGTATTCAAGAGTTGCTAGATAAGGGTTTGATTAGACCAAGTTCATCACCATGGGGATGTTGTTGGTATACCTTATAGCATAAAATATAGAGGTTTTTAAAACGAAAATAAGGGCTTAAAATGAATATTAACATAGTATAGGGGCTTGACTAACATGATTCCACTAGTTTTGGTGATTTATATATTTTTCGTGGATTAAACGTAAAAGGCCCAAGAGATTGCAAGCCCTATGACATAAAGACGTATCCGTGACGTAACCCAACGTGGAACCTATACTAGAACATTCCGTAAGAGACCGTGAGAGCACCGTATAAGGTAGGGCCCACCCGGGCAGCCAGCGGCCGCCCCTGATGGGGCCCCCGTCCCTCCCATTCAATGTCGGTTCAGCACCGCCTATGAGGAGCAATCTAGTCCATCCATCAAGGTCGGTTTGATCCAAGGGTCGTCCGTGCATCCTCCGGGCTATATAACAAGACCCCCGCACTCGGGTGAAACCTTAATTCATTCTCATTCATTCAAGTCATCCTACTCCAAGTCAAGACCCTAAGCCCTAGTTCCACCATAACCGTGAGCAATAGCTATCTAGGGCTAGTTCTAGAGGAAGTCAAGTATTGTCTTGAATTCCCGATCGTCAAGAAGTAGCGGGAGCAAGAGCTTCTCGTGGCTTCTCTCTTGTATTCATCATTGTAAGTATTTAGTTAGAATACAATTGCTATGACTTTATTCTATTTAATGATTATATTCTTATTTATATGTTTCCATGCTTATTATGATTATATATTTAGTTTAGTATGTTTGTCTTTATATTCAAGCATGGAGTCGTATAGCGCTCATATAGATGGTCACTATGTGGGTGATCGACAATGTGTAAACGTGGTGTTTATACAACGCTTGCCTCGCGACATCACCCTACATTCTCGAAGTGGTAGATCGTGGATGTGATACTCCCATTGAGTCCTTTGGAGTCCACCCCGAATGTAGGGCTAGTTGAACTTTGTTACTATGGTAGGTTGGTTTTGTTCCTAATCTTCCTTAGTAATATTCACCATGTGTAGATATAATGCTTTCATACGATGATGACTAGATGTATTGCACTAATTGTAGTATGCATTGGCATGTATTTAGAGTAACCTAGGAATATTCCATCCTATTCTACCTATACCATGATATTAGCCTGTTATAAGACCAACTAGTGGCACACTATTATCTTTGACTTGGTTGTTATTATTATTATTATTATCATTATTTATCTTTTACCTTGTGACTTACCTAGTTTGAGTTTAGTATGATGCATATGGTTTACTCTACATTACACCACCGCAAGTGAATCAATATTAAATCATCAACCTACCCATAGCCCACCCCCTCTCCTTTTCGGTAGAATATAAATACGATACCGGATAGACTCCTCGGTGAAGTGCTACAATTGGGTAATTTATCTCGTGCGCTTGCGCATACCGTAATTATATTATTATTGCAAGAGTTTCAAGTGTCATATAAAGAATATCCGTTCACGCATTTCTTTAGCGTTGTGAGCTAGGTGACGACTAGTTTCGTAGGGCAATGCTAGAATGTGTGGTACAGCTTTTGTGCCTATCGTGGTGAGATTAACTCCACCATCGATAATGTTACAAAGCCATAAACCATAACTAATTCTGCTCTAACTTTATTAACTCTCCGATTCGACTTTTATTGGAATGTGAGATTAACTCCACATCCAAGCTAACTTATTAGATAGATACCATTTATACATTTCTAGCACCATCCTAGATAGACTCCTCTTGCTATAACGGAATACTCACCACTACACGTGGCGTGGCGGCCGCCAGCCCACCAGGCGGCGGCAAGCCCCCATCGGGTCCACACCCAACTTTCGTCTCATGGTCTTCTAAGGTCTATTCCAGTCTATTACTGCACTTTGGACCGAAAAACCGACACTACGCGATCAAGGCCTAATGGTTAGGTAAAATAAAGAATTCTAAAACATCTAATTCCTGCTCTTTATTGGGCTCATAAAAGATTTTAAGATGTTGGCCATTTACCTTGAATAACTTACCTTTGTTATCTTGAAGAGTGATGCTCCATGTGATGACGAATTCACCACCTTGAAGGGTCCTTCCCATTTGCTCCAAGTTTTCCATGCCCGAATAATTTAACCCCCTCGAATTAAAAAGTAATACCCGACGCCTCGGTGTGAAGTTCTTCTTTTAATTCTTTTTATCATGCCACCTTTTGTTCTTTCTTTTGTAGATCTTGGCATTGTGATAGGCTTTCTCTCGCCATTCATCGAGTTCGATAATTGCATCTTTCTTTTACTCCCGCGTTTCTAAATCCATGTTCCATCTCTTGATTGCCTAGTGAGCCTTGAACTCTAGCCGAACAGCAAGTGACAAATTTTGCCATAAACAAGTTGGTATGGTGACATTCCAATTGGTGTTTTGTAGGCTGTCCCGCACGCCCATGCTGCTTCGAAGTCTATCCTTCCACTTTGTTCCCATCTCTTCTAACAAGCTTTCTCGCAAGATATTTTTGATTTGCTTGTTTGATGTTTCGCTTGCCTACCGCTTGAGGGTGATAAGGTGTAGCAATGTTGTGACGAACCCGTGCTTCGCTAAGTATCTCTTGAATCTGCTATCAATGAAATGGGATCCTCCGTCACCGATTACCATTCTTGGTACTCCAAACCTTGGAAATATTATTTCTTCAAACATCTTCACATCGAGCTTCGTTATCTCGCAGATCCGCATGGCATAGCTTCAACCCATTTTGATACATAGTCAATCGCCACTAGTATGTGTTCATAATTTCTCGGATTTTGGAAATGGTCCCATGTAATCAATTCCCCATACATCGAAGAGCTCTATCTCGAGGTTGGTTGTAAGAGGCATGGCATCTCTTGCATTGATATTCCCATGCCTTTGACAGCTCCACATCTTCGAATAAAATCTTTGGTATCTTGATACATGGTTGGCCGTAAAAATCCTACTTGCCAAATCTTCGCGTGTGTTCGAATGCCCCATAATGTCCTCCATATGGTGATGAGTGACATCTTTCAATGATCCGATTCCTTCTTCTCGTAGGCACACATCTTCCGAGTAGCCCATCCGAGCAAACCCCGAAGAGGTATGGTTCATCCCAAAGGTGATAACGACCGTCAGAAATAAGTTTCCTCTTATCAACCCCTCGGTGGTACATAACCCGCAACCATAAAATTAACAATATCTCGCGGCATCGTGGGGATCGGGGTACGGGTTATCCGATAAAGAGTATCATCCCCGAAAGTGAGTCATTAATGGGCAATTCATTGGGTTTCTCAAAATGCATTCTAGATAAATGATCGGCAAATGTAATTTTCTACTCCCTTTTATCTTTTATTTCTAAATCAAATTCTTGGAGCAACAAAATCCATCTTATTAAACGAGGTTTAGCATCTTTCTTGGTGAGCAAGTATTTTAAAGCAAATGATGATCGTGTAAACAATTACTTTAGCTCCTACCAAGTAAGATCTGACTTATCAATGGCATAAACAACAGCTAGCAATTCTTTTTCAAGAGTAGCATAATTAAGCCGTGGGCCCCAGTCAAAGTTTTGCTAGCATATGCAATGGCATGATGCTTTCTATCTTTAGTTTGCCCTAACACCGCCCCACAAAGATAATCGTTGGCATCACACATGATTTGAAAAGGTAAAGACCAATCAGGGGGTTGAATGATAGGTGCGTAAATGAGGGCCTTTTTTCAAAGTTTCAAAAGCTTTCAAGCAAAGCATCATCAAATTCAAAAGGGACATCCTTGGCTAAACAAGCCGGTGAGTGGTCTAGCAATATGTGAAAAATCTTTTATAAATCTACGGTAAAAACCAGATGACCAAGAAAACTTCTAATCCCTTTGACATTTATAGGGGAGGCAATTGTTCTATCACTTCTAGTTTGGCTTTATCTACCTCTATTCCCCTTTCGACACTAGGTGTCCAAGCACTATTCCTTCTCTAACCATAAAGTGACATTTCTCCCGCTTTAGAACTAAGTGCTTCTCTTCACATCTTTGCAAAACCCTATCCAAGTTTCTAAGACAATCATCAAATGTTTTTCCATATACGTAAAAATCATCCATAAAAACTTCCACAATTTCTTCAATCATATCGTAGAATATAGACATCATACATCTCTAAAAAGAAGTCGGAGCATTACATAACCCAAAAGACATTCTTCTATAAGCATAAGTTCCATATGGGCATGTAAAAGTGGTTTTGCTTTGATCATCGGGATGGATCGGGATTTGGTGATATCCTCGAATATCCATCAAGAAAGCAAAAGAAAGAGTGGTTTGTCAGAACACCCGTGTTTTTGCATCATTTTAAAATCACTAAAAATTTGAACTTTTATAATTACAAATTAAAAACTTGATTTATTTTCCGCTAAACCAAAACCCTCGTTTTCGAAAACCCTGCATTTCAAACTCTCACCATCTAGAAAATAGGAAATCTTGTGTGTTGCTTGATGAGCTTTATGGTGACCAAAGATGCAAGGTAAGCCCTAGATTTAAATTATGGAAATATCACATGAGAAATGGTTTACGAATTTTCTCTCGGGAATAAAATACCAAAACAAGTGTGTACCAAAATATATATGAATATTTTTATAAGCACAATAAATAAATATTCTCAACTATAATAGTCATGGGAATCTAAATGTGCTTATATAAATATTTATAATATATGCTACACATGAAATGATAGAATTGGGGGACAAAGTGTGTGCACCTATATATGTGAATATTTATATAAGTACAATTGGATAAATATTTTCATGAATGTAAAACATGGGAATATACATGTACTTGTATAAATATTTATAACCTAAATATATATAGGTGACACCCATGGAATAATAGGAAAGGAGGATAAGAGAGGAGAAAGAAAATAGAAAAAGGAAACAAGAGCTCTCGGCTCATTTCCCCTTCCCTTCGGGTCCGCCCAACCGGCCTCCCTTCCCTCCTCTTCCTTCACGCGAATGGGCCGCCCATCACAAAGATGAGCCCAAGACGGAAACCGAGCCCGCCCCTTCTTCCTCCTCCTTCCCTCGCCGACGGACGGGACCCACTGCCGCCGCCTACCTCACGGTCCACGGCAGACGGAGAAACCGCGGCCCACCGCCAAGCCAACGACCGCATAGCAACCGCCACGGTTCCCCGAAAGCACACGGCGACACGCGCCGCGAGAGCGGCGCTAACGCTGCCACAACGCGGAATGGCGACCATGCCGCCCGCGGCCACCGCAAGGGAACAACTGCCAGCGCCACGCCAGCCTGCCATCGCCTCGAGCCGCACGACGGCGTGGGACGCCGAAAGCTGATGAGGGAGGAGGATCGCCGCCGAGCCGAAGCCGTCACATCAATGACGGGCCAGCTCACCGCGATCACGCCATGCCAACAGGGGCACGCACCGCCGCTGTCGCCACCGCCGCCACAACGCGACACCGGTCGCAACCCTAGCTGCCAGCTTCACGGGCGCCAGAACGACGAGACGGACGATGGAACCGCACGTAGGTCCAAGAGTACAAGACCGCCGCCGAAAGACGGGCGGACGGCCGAATATCTCGCCGGCGACCGCACTCGACGCACTATAAATACCCCCTCCGGTGAGCACCGGATTCGCCCCTCACCCCCGAGCCCGCCACCATCGGGAACATACGGTGCTCGCACCCTCCCTCTCTCCCTTTCCTCCGCCGCTAGGAATTTCCCCCAAAATCCTCCGCCGGCGTAGCTGCCTAGGGATCGAGCTCGCCGCCGTCGTGGACATCTCCAAAGGTCACTTGGCAAAGCAGGGTACGCCGCCAACTCATTCTCTTTCGATTCCCTCTTTTTCCCTCGCCCGTGCTCCCGCATACCCCCCGAGCTCCCGTCGAGCCGGCATCTCCGCCGCCACCATGAAAGGAACGCCGCCCATCGCCACCATCCACCTCGACTGCAGATCGGGGCGACAAGAGGAGTACAAACGGACTCCTCAAGCGGGCGAGCTTTGCTCATGGGCAGCAGCCCGGCTGGAGTCCGGCGAACCTCCGCCGTCCGGGCTCGCCGACGGAGTCCAAACCGACGACGCCTTTTCAGACAAGAACGCCTTCCGGACGAGCCAACGGAAGACGCCACGCCGCCCTTCCGCTTCCCTCCGCTCGACGCCGTCCCGTGCCACCAAAGCTTGAATACACGTGGGCGCCGACGTGTCCGCCATCGGTAAAGCCCACGTGGCACCCACGTGTATGTAACCATTTCCCGTACATTTGAATTGCTACAAATTACCCGGCCTATTGTACATAATGAAGTATTAAAAGTAGACTTTCCCGTGTCGAAAAATTTTAAAATTTGTAAATTCATTAATTGATTTATAGAATTTTATCATGTAATTAGTTCCAATTTTATTACATGATAAAATTATATTATAATATTACCCTAATGATTTAATTAGGGATTAATATTATAAAACCCATATCTCATGCATACTAACTCCGTTTCACGTGAAACGACTTCCATAATTCATCAAAAATCTAGCTCTATGCATCTAACCCATTGCCACCATAATGTTCTATGTTTGTTTTATATGTCATAGTTCAAGCTAGGGTTTACCGCCAATCGCAAGTAGATTCGACGACCCGCTTAGAAGCTTCCCGCTCGAGCAAAGCTAGGAGCGTTCGACGCCGCGTGCCGATTCGTAAGAACCTCCTGTGCAAGTCCTTACCCCCCTTAATCATGACCTTAAGTAATGAGATGATGATGATGATAATCGGATTAGTATAGTGTGGTATGAGCCCGATAATGTAGCTATGGGGCTAAAAAGAGGATGACGTACTCATCCACATTATCTACGCCATACGTTATAATCAAGTATAACCTAAGATCGCCTAATGAACCCTAACCAACAAAAAAGAGGTAGGTGATAGTAATTCATTGTGAGATGGGTTACTACGGAATTGCCGTGAGGGGATTCCTGCGGGAGAGATACTAAACCTCCCTAAGGACCTGTTCATAGACCTTCTACCTAGTGCGATATTTCGTACAGCCACATGCCGTATATGGGACGGCTTGATTCACACCCCATTGGGTTGAGGTATAATTGGGATCCAAGGTGGCCGGAGTAGGCAAACGACCTATTGGGAGCAGACATGGGGAGAGTGGCCCCATGGTTCGGTTGGCGTGGATGTTGAGTGATCTTCCACGTAAGTGTTTGGGCGCAGTGGCGCAGTGCTAGGTGCACATGTTTATGAATGATGATTGGGTTAGTGTTGACAGTATAGGTTGGGTAATAAGGTATTACCTGTAAAGCCGTGGGTGATTTGGTATCACCATATTGTCTAGGATGATGCGTCATCCTTCCAACCCCTGAGAAGTCATGGTGAAGATTATACCAATATACCTAGAGTAGCACTCAAGCGGTACGGATCTCGTTGGGCCTCTCATTTAACCACCGATCATGGAAGAGGATGTGTCCATCATGTGGGGAAATTTATACAACCTCTCGCAGAGTTTATGGAATCTATTCGAATAGCCACGTCCTTAGAATGGGCAAATGCTAGGAAAGAACATCTATGATTAGAAATAACTAATGTTTGTGATGATGTGAAGGTGATGACATGAGATAATCCCGAGAACTAGTAAGAGCTGTTTTAGAGACTCTGCTAGGGCCCAAACCCATAATATACCAAACCACCCCTGGTTTGGACTTGCTGAGTACCTTTGTACTCACCCCTCTGCTTTTACAGATATCGGCATATCCGAAGGTAAGGTCGCTGTCGAAGTAGGAGAACAACGACGTAGGAGTACGCAAAGACGCTGCCTGGGAGAAAGACATAGAAGCCCGTGGATTTCCATCCGCGCCTCAAGTTGCCCGTGGAACATGGAGTAGTGCCTAGACGGTCTAGCACCTTAGCGCACTGTCACGTATAAACCATCGCTTCACGCTTGGCTACTCGATCAATATAATCCGCAGTGGTGTCTTCATCACCGCTGTAAGATCTTCTATCCTATGTCAATATATGCTCGAAATAGTTTATCTATAACTGATTTCCATTTACTCGGACTCTCGCAAACGTATTGGTAGCGTGATCCTCGCGCCAATACGCGATTAAGGTCCCATTAAAAGTGGGGGCGTGACATTTGCCAATCGCTCTAACATCTCATCAATGAAGGGCAATGGAAAATGATCTTTTCTTGTGGCTTTGTTTAATTTTCTATAATCTATGCACATCCACCATCCCGTGATCGTTTTTGAGGGGATTAATTTATTTTTATCATTTTTAACAACTGCCATGCCTCCCTTTTTAGGCACAACCTGCACAGGGCTTACCCACTCGCTATGTGCCACAGGATAGATAATCCCAAATGTAATAACTTTAGCACCTCTTTCTTAACTACCTCTTTCATCGCATTGTTAAGTCTACGTTGGGGTTCTCTAGAAGGTGGAATATCCGGATCTGTTTGGAATACGATGAGTGCAGAGCGGGATTAATTCCTTTGAGGTCTTCGAGTGAATAGCCAAAAACTGATCGATGATGTTCTAGGACGGTTATCAATCTAAAAGTCTCCTCTCGGGAGTGAGTTTATCACTTATAATCACACGGATTCCTCGATCATTATGGAGGAAAGCATAAGTAAGACCGGTGGTAGAGGTTTAAGCTCTATTGGAGGTCTAGGAGGGTTTTCAAATTCATTCAAAGGTTACTCATTGTGGTGGGATTTTCATCTTCTTCTTCTACGAAGAATTCAAGATAATCCTAAATAACCGGATTCTACAAAATGTTCTACTCGATGCCTTCTTAATTTCTTCCATAGGATCCGGTTCTGACAAGATTCTCGTTTTCGAATTGATGGCTTGGGCAATAGGCAATGAGAATTTTAATCCCTTACCTAGACGTATGCTTAATTCTCCCGTTTGTCCTTCCGAAATAAGCCTTTCAATAGGTTGTCCTATCAACACGCCAAATTCCATGATATCAAAGATATGAAAGCTTAAGTGTACCATGGTACCCTTTAACATGGATTGGTAGGACATAAAGAATTCCTGAACTTTGGACAATTTCTCCCGATGGGCTTTGTAGCAATTTGGTTGTGGGACTTAATGGTATGCTTATGAGAAGATGATTAGCAAAAGATAATGACATCATGTTTATCCCAACAACCTGGATTATAAAGGGCGTCGAAAGAATCTCTATGAATTTGGCAATGAATAGGTATAGAAGGTGAATCCAAACGGACTACATCGTAGAAAAGCTCGATTCTTCTAACCATTCGGCCGCTCACAATTGAAATAAGCTCTTTAGTGGTCCTTCGTAAAAGTGTTTTGTCGAAGGGTCTACAAGTGAATGTTTAGCCTTCAAAATATCTTTTTCGCTTTTGTATTTCGAGGTATCCCCATAATCGGAAAAATAAATCATCCTCGATATCAAGTAGGAAATCAGATATTGGAGTGTCCTCCGTTTCTCGATGATTCGATGGCTCTAGATTAGTCGGTGGATTGGCTAAAGGTTGTAATGAGTTTGATATGAAATCGTCCTCAACTAATCCTATCTCTTCTTCTTCTTCTAAGGAGTTCTACGCAATAGGATCCTTATTATTCTCCGCAATTACGGTCAAGAGTTTTCTAGCTTGTACAGTGGGAGATGGATAAAAGATCCATTTGCTTTAGGTATTCAATTATTTTCTAGATTTTCTGCTCGCACCAACATAAAAATGTTGAAGTAAAACTGGTCCGCATGGCTAAGTCTGGTCCGGATTTGGAAAGAAGTTCAAGACGCCCCGTAAGGCACTCAAAGATTCATTATCCTCTGTGTAGAGGATAGGATCGAGAGCCTAAAGTTGACTACTTTGGAAATGGGGTAAAATCTAGGCAAAATTCAACTAGTAACTTTCCCGCCGCCTTCCATCTTCTCCTTGTTCGTGTTGTACCACTTTGCGAGCCTTCCCTTTCAAGAGAATGGAAAGAGCTTCCAAATGATAGTTTCATTGGACATGCCTTTTATGTGAAGGCAAATACATGTTTCTTCAAGGTCCGAGATGGTGATAAGGGTTTTCATCTATTGTACCTGAGAACATATGATTTTGGACCATCTCTATTAACCTAGGACGCAACTCGTAGTCATCGATATTGATTGGTTTAGATGATGGCAAAGGGCTACGAGAGTGTTCCGTGGGTGCCATGTATTTGTAAAGAGGGATGGTATCCATTTGCACAATGGAAAAAGATAAAATATAAAAGAAAGGAAAAAGATAAATTCTATGCTACGATAGTTTACAAGACTTAGTTATACTCACGTTTTCTTAAACAACCGTTCTCCTTAAGAACGGCGCCGAAAATGCTTGTTGGTAAAAGTTAAGCCCACGTAAATATTTATGATTTGTATAATCCGCTTAGCGCACGGATACCGGTGAGCACTTCACCCGAGATGGGTTTTAAATATCGTATCCACAAGGAGAAAGGTTTATGAATAGTGAAGATATAACTAAGGCCAGAGAATCTCAACAAGGAAGGAAGTTGATAAATCTTTAAGAAGACGGCTATGGTTGTCTAATTGATATCCTTGTAAGGCTTGTGAATATTACTTATGGGAACTTTATTCAAGGAGAAAGACACTAGCGAGAAAGTGCAAACTCTAGCAAACGGTTCTACCGAGGCCTATCCAACGGGATGCGGAATACAAAGAGTTAATGTAGCTATAAGTCACCTACGTTAGTTACCACAATCCGAAGGTAGGGTGCATCTACGAGCTATCTAGTCTAAGCACCACGCTCACACTAGGGGTAGCAACCTCAATCCAAGAGCGACAAGAATTGAAGTACTCTAAAAGAGTCGTAACCACAAGAATAATATAAACAAGTAAACTTACTCAAATAAGAAGTTGATCCACCCTAGTTGTCTTAGGAACAAGCTCCAATGGAGGCTTGATCCCTGGAGGTACAAGCGAAGAGGAGACACCGACAAAGTTCGAGCTTCCCTTAACTTCTCCTTCCACTCAATCTCTATCTTTCGAACAAGACTAGATTTAGCTACTCTCGCAGGAGCTATGAACTAGTCTCTCAACTTGCTAATCTTCTCTCTCAACTAGATCTAGAGCTCTTCTAATTAGAGGCTAGGGCATAGGTCTTGATCGGTTGAGCTGATGGAGTAATGAACTAATGAACCATCATTGCCACTGGCGGGGGCATGCTTATATAGCCTGGTCGATGAACCGTAGCCCTTGGATGAAACCGACCTTGATGAATGGATAGGATTGATCCTCAATGGTGGTTGAACCGACATGGAACAGAGGTCGACGGGGGGGGCCACGGGCGGCGCCGCCAGGCCTGAAGGCGGCCGCCGCCCGTCCCTAACAGTGGGCCCACCGGTCCCGCTGGCTTCGAGTCTTCTAGTGTCTTCTTTACGTGGGTTTCAAGTTGGGTTGCTTCACTGGTCATGTCCTTTATCGTATGGGGTGCAAAACTATGGGCTTTTACCCGTGAATCCCCTCGAAAAATATATAATTCACCAAAACTCGTGGAAATTGTTAGTAAAGCCCCTAGTTCTACATAAATATTCATTTATACCCTTATTTCAATTTTAATTGAGCTATAAAAATATACTATAAGATGTATCAACAAGCTCCCCACACTTAGGCTTTTACTGCGTCTCGAGAAAAGGATGGATATAGCAAAGCTGTAAGTCAAGACATCAAGCATAAGACAATCTCATGGTCTTATTTATTTGCAGGATTCAATGTGTCTACCAAGAGTTTTGAGGAGTTGGAGAACAGAATAGTTGATATAGAGTACCTTTTTCTCAATCGAGCCAACCTGGAGATTTTTGCAATGATTTTTGAAAAAGAAACATAACTTACCATCCTCCTTTGTGGTACTCTCAAGTCACTTTCAGTATGTGGTATTTTTGGATCCTCACAAAGCATTTATAATCAATGCCCTTAAGAACATCCTACTTCTAATAAAGCTTTATCTGGAGTTTAAGGTATGTCAAGGATGTAGCACACTTATCTTGCATATATTTGCAACGTCAAGGCTGGATCCGAGGAGAGACATTCTCTTTGATCAAGATGTGCAAATGTGTTTAGTTTTCTAATTCTACTATGCTCTTGTAGATTTCTCTCTTTTGAAAGATGGATACTATGCAAGTAAGGTCATGGGCTATCTTTATTTGTTCTTTCTCTTTCTTCTTCTTTTTTTTTTTTTTTTTTTGAGGTGGGCTCTGTCGCCCTAGACTTTTGTCTTTTATTTCCTCTCTTTAAGAGATGTGGGTTCTACTCACCCTTGGACACTTGTCCATTCTTCATCTCTTATTTTATATATATATTCAATACTTTTTGCATAGCCCATGCCTTGTCTTACATTTGTATCAACACCTTTAACATGGAGAGATCACAACTTGGAGCAAATAATGTATAAAGCAACATATATATGTGAGTGTAAGTGTTCTTGATAGCTAGTCTCTCAACTTGGATCACAGGACTTGACTAGCGCCGTCCTGCTCTTTTTGTGAAGAAGAAGGACCAATCTCTGAGAACGTGTGTGGATTACCGACCACTCAATGCGGTGACAGTCAAGAACAAGTATCCTTTGCCACGCATTGACATTCTCTTTGATCAGTTGTCCAAAGCAAAGGTTTTCTCCAAGATTGATCTTCGTTCGGGCTATCATCAGATCAAAATCAGGCCGCAAGATATCCCAAAGACTGCTTTCTCGATGAAGTATGGGTTGTATGAGTATCTTGTCATGTCCTTTGGCTTGACAAATGCTCTAGCTCATTTTATGTGCCTAATGAATTCGGTATTCATGCCCGAGTTAGACAAATTCGTGGTCGTGTTTATCGATGACATTTTGGTATATTCAGAAAATGAAGAAGATCATGCAGCGCATCTTAGAATAGTGTTAGCTGTGCTCGAGAGAACACAAACTTTATGCTAAGTTTAGCAAATGTGAGTTCTGGTTAAAGAAGGTGCAATTTCTTGGACATGTTTTGTCAGAAGATGGAATTTCAGTTGATCCCACTAAAGTTCAAGAAGTCATGGATTGGAAGGCGCCGACCTCTCGCTATGAGATTTGGAGTTTTCTTGAATTAGCCGGGTATTATCGTCGATTCATCCCCAACTTTTCTAAGATCGCCAAACCTATGACAAGGTTATTGCAGAAAGATGAGAAGTTTGTGTGGACACCGGAGTGTGAGACGACTTTCCGTACATTATGAGAGTTGTTAACAACCGCTCCCGTGCTTGCACAACCGGATATAGAGAAACCTTTGATGTGTTTTAAGATGCATGTGATACAGGTCTCGGATGTGTACTCATGCAAGAAGGAAGAGTGATTGCTTATGCATCACGACAATTACGCAAACACGAGGTGAACTACCCCACACATGACCTGGAGTTAGCAGCCGTAGTGCATGCCCTAAAGATTTGGCGTCACTACTTGCTTGGAAATGTGTGCCATATTTATGCAGATCGAAGAGCTTGAAATATATCTTCACTCAAGACCAGCTAAACATGAGACAACGAAGATGGCTAGAGTTGATTAAAGATTACAATTTGGAGGTGCATAACCATCCCGGGCAAGGCGAATGTCTATGCAAATGCCTTGAGTCGAAAGGCACATTGTACTATTGAGCAACCAAAGGCCGAAGAGAAGTTTGGTTTAATGCACCCAGCAGCCTTGCATAACATACAAGTGCAAAGCTCTCTAGAGGAGAGGGTAATCAAAGGGCAACAATCGATAAAGGTATCTCCTTCATCAAGAAGAAGCTCGAGAAAGAATAAAGTGAACATTTCAAAATTGATGAGAATGAGGTTTTATGGTATGATAATCGTCTTGTTGTACCCAAAGATAAAGAGCTTAGAGAATGATCTTGACGAAGCACATTCGTCTACTTTATCTAGCCATCTAGGCAGCAACAAGATGTATAGAGACTTGAGATCACGCTTTTGGTGGACCAAGATGAGGAAAGAGATTGCGGCTCATGTAGCAAAGTGTGACAATTGTTGTAGAGTCAAGGCCATTCACATGAAACCCCGCCGGATCACACAACCCTTGCCAATCTCTGATTGGAAATAGGATCACATCACTATGGATCTCATTGTTGGACTTCCAAGTACCCGCAAGGATTTGATGCAATTTGGGTAATTGTGGACAAACTCACCAAAGTAGCACATTTCATTCCCTCTGAACATTAGCTATGAACCTCACCCGGATGCGAGAGATCTATATTTCTCGCTTAGTTCGTCTACATGGAGTACCCAAAACCATAGTGTCTCACCGAGGATCTAAATGGACCGATAGATTTTGGGAGTGTTTACAAAAAGCCTTAGACGCAAAACTACTTCAGAGCTTCAGCATACCAACCGCCAACAATCGGACAAATTGAGCCGGTGAATCAGGTTCGAGGATATGTTGAGAGCATGTGTCTTATCCGCTAAAGGCCCATGGGATAAATGGCTACCATTTGCGAGTTCTCCTACAACAACAAAGTTACCAAGCAAGCATCAAGATGGCTCCATTTGAAGCCTTGTAGTTCAAATATTGGATACCAAAGAAAGAACAACTGCGTAACAAAGTAGTGAAGCTATACAAGATTTTGCGGAGTAATCATGGAGAGAAGTATGCTACGTGGGAAAATGAGACCTATCTACGGTGAAGCCTACCACGCGCTTTATAACAAATGGTTAGTAATGGCAAATCTCGGGGCGAGATTTTCTTAAGGGGGTTAGATTTGGCAACACCACCAGCTTTTAAGCATGTCTTTAGACCGTGATTTCATGGGCATAATCATCAATTAGTCACATGCATTTATGCACATGAAATGATAGAGAATCAATTACTGTTTTATTTTATTCAATTTACTTGTTATGCTTTTGCCTCGCCATTTTAATGTGCGAAATGTTTTGCATGATTAGTTGTTTAATGTTTATTTATTCTTAGTCATGATCATAGGATGTTTTTAGAGCATGCGTCATGTGGTCATGTTCCTAATTAATTTTATAATGGTAGTTTGACTTGTTTGGTCTCGTTTGGACTAGGAAGTGATTTATTTTGTTTTTATTCAAAAGTCCTAGCTAGAGACCTTGCATGTGGGTGCACTCTTCATGAGATGTGTAGCAAATTTTGAGTAGATCAAAAAAAGATGTCCGCTGTAGGTTGCATGAAAATGAGTGGATCATGTTGAAAAAACCAAAGTTTGCTTGGTTTTGAGTGCTAATTAGGTTTTCTCTAACCTGAGTAGTGTTGCTTTAATCGATCATAGTTTCTAAAACCAAAACCGAATTAGGAAAAAGTTTGTATAGGTGTTTTTGCTCGAATTTGCATTGAGGAACATTTTAAGCTTCAATTACAGTTTTTGCTGATTACGCACGGATCTCGGCATGTATCAAAACAGCTTCGCTTTGAGTATGGAATTAGGTCTTTAAAGGCGGCTTAGGGTTTAAGGCATCAAAACCGTGCCGCCACCCATGCCACGCAGCCACTCGTGAGCCGCATGTCCGCGCGTTACTGTCACCACCGTGCGGCGCCCGATGACTTGAAGGGGAGGAAAGCAGTCCGTGCTCCACACTACACTCCCCTGCCCTCCTTTTCCCTTTTGCCCCCACGCCAAGCGGCGCTGGCCAGCCCTGTAGCGGCGCAGCGTCATCACCATTCCGGCGCCACTTTGCCATCACCACGCGTCCCGTCCCTCCAGCTCACCCACGAGTGTCACCTTGACCTCCCTACGCCCCTTAACACCCGGTAGCGCGCATCGATTCGAGCAAGGAAAAATGGTAGGAGCGTGGATTTCCGCGCCCGCCCGAGAATTTCGGCCCAGGCATGGCGCTCGCGGCGTCGGGCTCCTGCGTCATCGTCCTCGATCTAGCTTTTTCGTGCACTATCTCACGTTCGGTGCTCGCCTCGTTGCATGTTGTCCGGGGTTACAAGGAATCGGAGGCCGTGCGCGTCGTTTCACCGAACAGCGCACACCGCCCTGCCCGCGTCGAGGCGCCTGCGCAGTGCTTTCGGGCAGCCGTGGCCGGCCAGTCTCCAGACCATCGCGGCCCCTCAAATATGCGCATCGCGCGTGCCTTGCATCCTGCAGGTGAATCCCTAGCTAACGCGCTCAGTGCGCCATCCCAGCTCGTTGGAGCGGCGTTGCCATCGCCATGATACAGTGACCGCCCGCCCAGGGCATGCACAGCGGCAAAGCTTCGCCGCCGTCCAAATCCAGCGAATCAGCGCTCGTCGAAAGCTTCGCCTAAACTTGTAGAGCAGCTGCGTGCGCCGCCGCGTGCTTTGGCCTCGCTATCTCGCCCGAGCGGCGAGCTCACCGAACCCCGCGCCGCCGCTTACGCGCGTCGTGGCACTTCGCGCTAAAGCGCCAAACCGTCGCGCTATGGCTACCAAGCGGTAGATCTCCTTGAGACGAACCCCATGCATGTATTTGGTTGGCTAGAAGCCTCAACGCCGGGCGAGATCCGTCGCCCGGACACGCCCCTACGATTGCGTGAGGGTGGCGGCGGGCCCTAGCCGTCGGCATCTTTTCTTTTTCTTTTTCTTTTCGAGAATGCTATGCATCTTTAGAAAATTCACCGTCAATATTTTTTTACTTGGAATCGAAAAGTGCGACAAATTTTGTAGTGTTTGTTATACTCTCTGCTCTATGATATAAAAATATGAGTTTGCACTTTCTCGCGCTTTTATATTTATCTAGATTTATTGCAATATATGCCATGTTTTTAGGTAAATGCATATCTAATTTTGGTATGCATGATAAAATAGTGGTCCCTATACAAAATGTTCATGTTTTTTGGATGTAGAGTGCAGGAAAAATATCATATATGCTATGTTCTTGTGATGAAAGTGTGATTTTTATTTTATGTGCTATTTACCATGCTTTCTTAGGAAATTCATATAGAAAAATAATTATTAGGGTTTTTGCCATGATAATTTTTTGTACATGCATTTGTTACTGTTATATAGCTTTGCATTTTCATGGTTAGTCAGTTTTCATGCATTTGATAGTACAAAAAGTATTTTTCATGCCTAGTTTTAGTGCTACCTTGCTATTTTTTGTGTAGGGCAGTATATGCATGTTCTTGCTCTGAAATTTTTATGGTAGCCTTTTGTAGACACCAGTAGGATGCTTTGGGTAATTTTTGTAGAGTTTTCTAAGGTGTTTTTCATATTTATCATATTTATGTTGCTAGGAAAATGCCCCTAGAAATGCATGTTTATATTAGAGTAATGTGTGTTGATAATTTTATTAGTTGTTCTAGCATGGATAGGACCTGTTGGTATGCTTTGGTTGGATAAGCTTGTGGTAGATTGTTAGATTTTATTCTAAGCTTTTATATGATTTATAGTGTGCATGTGTGTAGTGTTTGATAGGGCATATCATTTTATGTGCTTTAAGTTTATCTTTTGGTTTATCAGTAGGTTTATTTGGTAGATTATGACTTGTTTTGCTTGCTTTCTGAAAGGTTAAGGTGAAGTGCATGCTTGAGGGGATTTTTAGTAGATGTTGTAAGTTATAGTTTGTCATGAAAACAGAGCCTCTGTTTTCTCTATTTTTGAGGCTGTAGATGACAGAATCAGATCAGGTGGTATGGAACGTTTTTGTAGATAATTTTGTTAGCTTTCAATGAGTATTTGTTTGCTGCATTTGAGTTCTGAGAACTCGTGTGTATTTGTATTTTAGTAACAGCATGTCACAGAGCGCCATTTTCAGGTGTATTAGTGGAATAGGGTGTTTTGCCTAATGTAGATTTCTAGGGTTGCTTTTCTATGTAGTTTTAATTGTGTGTCTCTGAAGAGATATGCACTTATTAGTATCATTCATCATAATGCATTCATCCATCATTCTATTTTATTTGTATACAAGTATATTTGCGTTGCATTAGCATTAACTCGCATGTGCATGCATCATATCGAGGATCGGAGGAGTTAGTTGGAAAGAGATCAAGGAGCAAGAGGTCAACTTTTAGGTAAGATCTCCGGTCGCGACCAAAAGACCACTTGGGAGAAGGAGGACCGCTCGTCAAGCGTGAAAGTGCCCCTCGACTTCTTCTTCCCCGCTACTTTTCCTCAAGGCAAGCCCCGTGCATCTTTGAACTTTCCTATGCTTTTCTCAATTAATTTGTTGGAGTCCTTTATAAATCTTTGCATTAAGTATAGGAAGTGGTTGAAACCGTTGGATGCAATGCATATCCTTCTTTGTTACCCCATCCCACAGCGCAGTCTAGGTCAAAAATGCTTCTGCTATAATGATTCTGCAAAGTACGGTGATTCCTGGCCACCGAGGGATGTTGTGGTTAGTCACATGGGTGACTAACAAAGCCGTGGGCCGGAACTCTTGGTTAATATGAAACATGTTAAAGGTTGGATGGATATTGTGGTCTTTCCATCGATCGATTAAGGACTCTCCTTTTGTCGGAAGAAGTGGGAAGTTGTGACGTGCTGTTCATATAGTAGGCTCAGCGGGTGGTAGTACACCTGGCTTGTGGGAAGATTTAGGGGCGGTACTTGTAAACTAACGTCCCTCCTTGGCGTGGTCGGTTGGGTTTTTGATCGAGGCAAGCGAGCACCAGCGGCGTCTTGGTCGACTCACTTGGTGGCTCGAGAGGAGGGGTTGCAGAGCGAGTCAGGAGACATCGTCCCCTAACATCTTAGAAGTGATTAGAGTGCTGCGTCGCGACATAGACCTAGTGTATGACTGAGGGTATTCGCCGGTGGTTTTGCAAAATCGATTCGAATCGCCATCTCTCACAGTCGGTGAGAACACAGGATGCTTCAGCGGCATTGTAGTCTAATATCACAATAATGGTTATCTTATTCATCTTTGCGATGTTAAAATTATGATCAAGTTACTTATCTTTGTTATTTATATATCAGTGAGCATATGTTTTAATCTTGACTACTGGGACGTATGGTTATGTATATAATAACAACCTTTTAACTTGGAAGAACTACGAGTAGTATGTGTAGGCGCACTAATCAACCTTATTTACGAAATTTTTAAATGTGAGTCGGCCATTTCTAGATAAAAATAAGCATAATCCTTGATCTTTTCCTTATTTTATGGTTTAAGGGCGGGTAAGTCTTGCGGAGTACAATTGGTACTCTCACGGGTTAATTCGATGTTAGCGGTGTCAGAAAATACAGCATGTTTCTATCGGTGTGATGTGATGTGGTTGAAGATATTACCTACAGGGCATGGCGGCCTCCATATTCCTTGTCTCTTGCTATTAGAAGAGGGGTGACACTACGTTGGCACTATCTATTTTATTTTTGATTTCCGCTATATACAACTATTTTGCTTTTCGAAAGTTATTGCTTCCGCCTCACGAATTATTTTGAAATAAAGGTGTATAGCACTCGATTAATATATATATGAATTTGGTTTGAGATACCTGCGGTTGGAACTCTTGAGGCTCAAAGATCTTGGTTGCTTGTATTGTTGATGAGTTTGAAATCACTCACGAGATTTCCGAGTCACAGGGTTTATATAGACTCAAGTGTGAAGCTGCGATTGC